>JACEVL010000352.1:0-42500 GCA_020284085.1 Aporrectodea caliginosa
TTATCATCATACCCCCTTTTTCATGTTACCCCATCACTTTTCAACCATAACCTGCACCCACCACCACTTTACCTTTAAATTAATTTCATAATTAGCAATTAAATGTCCTTTTTCTTTTTCATCAACATGTTCATCCATGGATTGTCCTGGCCAGGGAGAAGACAATAATTTCTTCATCATCAAAGTTTTCTAATTAGGGAAATTTATGAAAAAGTTTCAAGCGTATCTTGGTTTACCGTAAAAGAATTTCAAAAACCAATCTTGCAAGTTGCCAAAATTTTATAATGACAATGCATCCATAGCATAGATTTAAAAATAAAAAAATATTCAACGATACTTAGAAAAGGTTTTCTCTGAGGCTGTCAATGATAAAGTGTTGCAGAATTGGGTTTTCTGCCATCGTCATTACAAACTACCAAATTTCATGTCCTACTTTTTAAATGATGAAGTCTAGCATTTGTAGGAAAAAATAGAAAGGTTTGTAACTTATTTCTTAGCAAGGAAGTAATTTGCATAGGTTGTTGGTAATTGATTATGGGTATATCGGTACATAATTATTCCAATTTGGACTTGCCTTCTCTGATCTTGTTCTTATATTTTAGGCCAGAAATTCTGTTTTTGTGTGAGCTTCATAAGGGATTTTTGCAACACATGTAATAGCCCGTTTTTGGAGAATGAGAAGTTTAGAAAGATTCAACTTGTAAGCTGAGGCCCAAACTATATTACAATAAGTTATGTATGGGTGTGTGAGTGTATGGTAGAGGGAGGTTCTGGTCTGTGGTGGGAATATTCCAGATATGCGCGTAAGAATACCATGGTTTTTGCCAATTTTTTAAATATTAGATATTTGTTCTTTCCAGGATAAATGCTGGTCGACGTAATCTCCTAGAAATTTAGATGATTAGACTTGAGTAATAGGGGTGCCCGTGATACATAAATTTTTGTATAAGATAGGAAGTGATTTTTTATATGCTCTAAGGATAATGTACCCGGTAATTGGTTTTATCCAGGTTAAGGGTTAGCGTATTAGAACGGAACCATTCGGCTACTTTTTCTGGTTCTGTGTTGTATGATTGATTTATGTTTCTATTGAGGAGTGAGAATCAAAGATATTAGTATCAAATAATAGGTCAGGCGAGACATTGGGTAGGTCGTTGATGAACAGAATGAACGGTAACAGGGGCTTTCACCTACGAACGTTTAACCTCCGGACGATTCACCTCTGGGGGCTTTAACCTCTAGGAGCTTGGGGCTTTCACCTCTGGGGTATTCACCTCCACTCTCATATTATTTATTTATTAATTTATTTTAAATGCGTAAAATAACAAGACAAGAGAGTGGCTATTATTAACGGCATAAATACTTATAACGCGTGTCACTGACTGTAGTCAACATAATCTCTGGTATCCCCTTGACTCGAAAACACTGCAATTAGGCCTACGCGTAACAAATCGAATCAGATAATAATATTTGAAAGCAATCGCCCAATCTCGCCCATCTTTCTCATATTTAATGGTCTTTTACTAGATAACATTATAATTATTAGTTGCTTATTTTGTAAGAGGCCTGTGTTGTCTATGTTTAGTTTTCGGCGTCGTGGCCGAGTGGGCTGGTGCTCACTCGTCACGCCGGCGCCCCGGGTTCGCTTCCCGGTCGGGTCGGTTTATCAGAGATTAATTTCTCGGATCTTTACTGCGGGTGGCTCGGTCGCATTATAAACGTGGAGTACAATACAACACACAACATAACACAATACAAACTGGGGCGCTGTGGTTTGGGGTATGTTCGGTGCCTTGCAGCCGGAGGGTTGCGGGTTCGAATCCACCTCAAAGCTGCTGCGTAGGGACCCTGGGCAAGTCCTTCACTCGCAATTGCTCATGCGCTTCGGCGTGAAACTCCGACTACAGCAGTAGTCGGGAGCGCCTCTGAATGGGTAATCTGGTAGGGGCGCTATAACAAGTGTTCAAATACAATACAATACAATACAAAAAAACTTGATAAGTTTACAATAAGAAATCAACTTAATTCCGTATTGATAATAATATTACTTTATCTACTTTATGACACGATAATTAGTTGCTTATATTCAAATATCTTGTATATTGCATATGTTTCGTTTTCAGTCAGTGACACGCGTTATCATATGCCGTTCAGTACAGTCACTCTCCTGTCTTATTATCTGATTCTATTTGTTACACGTTCAGGGTTAATTAATAACTATGAGAGTGGAGGTGAATACCCCTAGAGGTGAAAGCCCCCATAGGTGAAAGACCCCAGAAATGAATCGACCGGATGTGAAACGTCCGGAGGTGAAACCCCTTGAGGTCAATCGTCCGTCTTCTCGAAACTATTTGAAAAGGCCATGTATGAACGCCTCAACAACTATATTACTAAATATAGCATTCTTTTCACCTCTCAACATGGCTTTCAATCTGGTCACTCAACATTCATGCCGCTACTAAATATGCAAGACAAATTCTGAGGTGCAATGGATAAAAATGAATATTCCATAGAAATATTTCCGGACTTGGCCAAAGCCTTTGATACTTTGATCATGGCATTCTTCTAAAAAAATTGTCTATTTATGAAATTCGAAATACCCAACGTAACTGGTTTAAAACTTATTTAGAAAACAGAGTGCAACTCGTTATTTGCAATGGCGCTAATTCTCCTTTATAACGTATCAAATACGGGGTTCCTCAAGGCTCTATATTAGGTCCTCTATTGTTTATTCTGTACATCAACGACCAACACAATGTCTCGTCTGACCTATTATTTGCAGACGATATTAATATTTTAACTCTCACTCCTCAATAGAAACTGATCAATCATACAAACACAAAACTGGAAAAAGTAGCCGAATGCTAACACTTATCCTGGATAAAACCAACTATATCATCATTAGAGCATATAAAAATCACTTCCTATCTCATACTCAAATTTATGTATCATGTTGCTATCATATATGTTGCTCAAGAAATACAAACTCTTTCTATACTCCTTTCTCCCGTACAGATACTAGACTTACATCAATAAAATGTACCAGACCAATAACCTGGAATAGTATGTAATGGCGACATTAGGTAGATATTCTTTCCAGGATAAATGCTGGTCGACGTAAACTCCTAGAAATTTAGATGATTGGACTTGAGTAATGTAATGACGATAGCCAGTAACCCCAATGGCATTCTACGCTTCTACACAAGCTTTGAAGAGAACTATATTTACACTGTCGCCAGTCTGTCGGTCTCCTTGTGGCATCGGTGAATGACCTTTTAGTTAAAAAAGTAATCCTATGCATTATTCGATGCATTGTCATCTTTTGAAATTTTTGGGCAACTTGCGCAAGAATTGTCTGTGTTTGAAATTGCGTTGTTGTAGAACAAAGTTAAAGATCCAACAACGTCCTGCTTTCGTCAACACTTTGCTGTCAATTGAAATTGTCCTAGTTTTAAACCTTCTTGCTTAAATATAAACGAATGATTAAAGTTGTTCTCTCGGCTGTAGCAAGGTGCCATCTTTAGGGGGCCCGGTGGCGCGTTGGATAACAGCTGGCGTTGAGAGCGAGAGGTACCGAGTTCGAGCCCTCGTAGGGCGGATATGCTTTGTAGGCTGCTATTAGCGCCGTGTATTGCAGGCTGTCTGTTCTGTTAGTAGTTAAGATTGTTTCAATTGCATAACATGTAAATGTACAGCGCAGTGCGTTTGTCAGGCGCTTAATTAAAGAAAAGATATTATTATTATTATTAGTATCCACTGCACAGCTGCAGTGTCCATATAAACCAGCTAAATAACAGCAAAAGGGACGGTCACCATTCAGCAGGTCATGTGCCTTCATTCAGCAGTACATTATGAAATCTTCCACTTTTAAACCGCGTAGCCATGATGCCCCATTGAGCTGGATTATTATACTAGAGATGCATACAGCAGAGTTGGATGTCTCGAGACACTGTCTCGGTCTCGAGACGTCTCGAGACAGGTTTTTGATGTCTCGGTTCTCGGTCTCGGTCTCGAGGTCATTTCTCGACTTTTTTGGAAACTGTCTCGAAGCGAAAGTCTTGTCCTTTTGAAACTGTCTCGAAGCGAAATTCTTGTTCTTTTGTAGAAGCGGTCTCCATAGTTCTCGTACAAACTCTCTTTGTTCTGAAATTTGTACAGTATCGCGCTATAAAATTGTCCTGGGCTGAACGGATAACTAGTTAATCGGAAGTGCCAAAACAGAACGGAAGTTTAAAAAAAGCGGGGTTTCTGGTATTAAGAGATATCGAAAAAAGCAGTTTTAACGTTTCAGTTTGCACTTTCAGTCCAAATATCTTAAAATGTTTAATAAAGAACGTGAAATAGTGAAATTTGCATTCACGCAATTGGAAATCAATGAAAAACAGAATAAATGGCAGGCAGTTTGTGTAAAGCCAGCATCAGCGAAACGCTTGGAAAAACATCTAGTTTCTCAAGGTGAGTTATGTGGCTAAATCGCTAATAGGCCTATATAGAATTTTGTTGGTTTAAATTCTAGACTCATTTAGAAGATTTCAGAATGGCTGAAATATTTAATTTCTTTATAGTTTATACAATTCAGGTGATCGGCTGATTTCAGTGACTTGACCCTGGTATTAGACTTCAAAAGTTGAGAAAAATTAAAATTGTTTGGGGACTTGGGTCCAATGTGCATTTCACTCGTTTTGAACTGTCTCTAACTGTCTCGGACCTGGTATCTCGTCTCGGTCTCGGACCCCACTGTCTCGGTCTCGGTCTCGGTCTCGGACCCCACTGTCTCGGTCTCGAGTTTTATGTCTCGTATACAAGTCTGGCATACAGTGGTGTGCAAAAGTCTGGAACCACCCCCGAATTTCGCGTTTTTTCGACTTTCGGACCTTTTACATAATTGTTTTTACATACCTAATAAATTTTCTTGTGTAGACCTACCACATTAGGGATATATTTGGCTATTAGAATATACTTTCTATTCTAGTTTGGAATTAATTTATTGAGTTTGTTAAAATTGCCATTTTAATCGTTTTTTCGTGTAAATCTCGTAATTTTTACTTACTGACCAATGGTATAAAAATAATTAGTATACCTTAAAACACGCGAGGTGTGGACTCATTTTGTTTCCGTGTTTTAAAGTATGCTAATTAATTTTACACCATTGGTCAGTAAGTACAAAATTACGAGATTTACACGAAAAAACGATTAAAATGGCAATTTTAACAACAGAAACTCAATAAATTAAGTCCACACTAGAATGAAAAGTATATTCTAATAGCCAAATGTATCCCTTATAATGTGGTACACAGAACAATTGATTAGGTAGGCTAAGTGAAGAAATTGAAATAAAAGGTCAGAAAGTCGAAAAAACGTGAAATTTAGGGGTGGTTCCAGACTTTTGCACACCACTGAAAGATACTTGAGATTATAGACATTGACAATAAGTGACTGAGGACAACGGAAAACACTTATTCGTGCCTATGGCTATGGCCGCCAAATGGCCGGCGTCAGGAACCGATGATGATGATGATGATGATGATGATGATGATGATGATGATGATGATGATGATGATGATGATGATGATGATGATGATGATGATGATGATGATGATGATGATGATGATGATGATGATGCATTTCTTATTTTTGCTTCCTTAATTATCTCCGGCTTGTAAGCGTCCCCGGCACGTAGGCCAACTGAAATGCAAATCCTGTTTGCGACATTGACAGCGTATGTTGCAGCCTTTGCGGCTCTGACGCCGTATAATTCCATCTAAAAATACCCCATCAGGGAATATACTTAGGGACCTATACGTGGAGGAAACATTAGAGATTTCGATGATTTGAGATTTCAACCAGGTTAGAAATATCGAAATTTAACCACGATTTTCAATCTGTGGAATAAAGCGAGGTAGATATTTAATTGATTCTTGTTGCTATTGAATTTCTTCTAATGTAATGTGATGTAAATCTTCGAAATTTCTCAGCGTCACACAAAAGTCGCGTCGGGAGGCATATTACGAAAGTACACATGGAAATTGATCCAAGGGAATCTTGCAACCAATCAGAAGTTGCCATTTCAGTAATAGTATTCACTGCGTGATGAATATTCATTACGGCTATGCGCGCTGCTTAAATCAATAAACAGTAAACTTCAGTTCGTAATAATATTTTGAACTTAAATTGTTAAATTCCAAAATGACAGATTACATTAAAGCATTGCCTGCAGATTACACATAATTTTATAGGTTATCGAAATCCACTGGCGACTACTCCGACGTGGAAAGTAACAATTAAAAAGCGATCGTTCATGTTAGTCTCCGTAGACCTGCTATGGATGACAAGTAATCCGTGATATGGTAGCGTTATTTCGCGTGTATTAGGCCCTATGGGTAAAAGTGTTTATCCAACTTCTACTTTCTCGATAATTTTTTCATCAATCCAGCTTCTATTTACTGAGTAATAATTTTCATCAATCCCACTTCTATTTAAGAAAAATCATTGGTAGGCCTACTTGTTTTTTTAATCACCGCCAAATTTTTATTTTATTAAAGAATTATTTTCCATCAATCCAACTTCTACTTTGACCAGAATCCTTTTAATCAATCCAGCTTCTATTTAAGCAAGAATTCGTTTAATCGATCGAGCTTCTATATTTAAGCAGAAATTATTTGTCATCAATAAAACTTCTATTTAATTATGAATTATTTTTCATCAATCCAGCTTCTATTTAAGCAAGATTATTTTCATCAATCCAACTTCTAGTTTAGCAGGAATTATTTTCATTAATTCAACTTCTATTTAAGGAAGAATTCTTTATATCAGCCCAACTTCTATAGCATAATTATAAGCCACGTGAATTGCCTAATGTCGAAGGTAACTCTACTTTCGCACTATCTTATGTCTGGCTAAACCGCTAGCGGCTAGAGACAGATGCAGCATGAATATTCATTAGAAAAATTCACGCTCATCGTCTGATTGGTTGCGAGACTCCCTTGGATCAATTTCTATGTGTACTTTCGTAATATGCGTCCGGGAGACCACCCTATTCACCGGCACTACATGTATATCAAATCAAGTTCGCAGTAGCCAGGTTGTTTTGTCCGCTCCACTGCCAGGTCAGATTCTGAGGAGGTCAAACCGAGTTGCGAAACGATATCAACCGCGAGCATTAATCGAACCCCTATTAAGTGTCACCACTTGGAAACATCCGGCAGCGAAGGGGACAGGCCCACCACGACCTCAGATGCAGATAATAAGAAATTCGAAGTCGGTAACACTTCGTATCTACCACTGCCTCTCATGATATCTCAATAATTCTTTTTCTTCTTCTAAACTGGCCTCCATATCTAGACCTCCAAGGTCCTTGAAATCGGAAGACGTGGCAGCAATAGCACTGGTTCGGGTCGGTAGCGCTACTGATGCATCTAAGTCGTGGCACTTAAGAGCTTTTCGATTACAATTACAATTATTGCTCGTACTGTGATTAATTAAGGTGATTTTTGGCATTTGATATGGCTGATAACTAGACGTCTCTTCCTTTGCTGCTGCTCATGATGATGGTAATTGTAATTGTGTTGAGTTTTAAGAATGGAGATGTTTTTCATTTAGCATGACGAAATATGCGGATAAATCGAATGAAGAACTGGCATCTGCGTTCATTGTTAGCACTTGTCAAATGCTTCCAAAGTCGTCTCCTGTTCCTTCAGATCACATGCATGACCTAATGGCGTTCTTGGACCATACGCCAGCAATTTATTCATTTTTCTGTGGCAGCGCTAGGGAGTTCTATATCCGACCGCTGAATACATGCATTGACGACACTGACTTCTTAGTCGTCAACGCTGATGAACTGGCCTTCAGTGGTGAGTTTTCAATGTTGCCAAGTGATATGAGTGGCCTAGCTGATACAATCGACTGCTACAAGATTGAATCATACGACATGTATCCAGGTTTTGTTCGATTACGACTTAGGGAAACAATGATATATAATTGGAAATATAAGAAGTACGAATTTAACCATACAGCTCATATAAATAGCTACATGGCGCTAAATATGGATCGCCTTGCAACAGGGTTTTCCCCTAGAGCAGGCATAGGAAACGTCTTGCCAAACATTATCAGTGGTCCAGCAATTAAAAATCAAGGAGAAAACCCATCTGGTGATCGTGTCCAAAGGGATTTCGTCAGCAGCGTGTGGTGCCCTCAATGGCCTAAAGAAGCCCAAGGTTGGCTTAAGCGACCTAGGAATAACGGATGGCCGACCATTGATACAATTGCCAAGGTTGTTCAAAATGGTTGTCATGTTGTCTACGTTCAGCATCGTTCTTGCAGAGACGATAAATGCCAGTGGAGAATGTCATTTTCAGTTGCGGAGGTAATCTTACTTCAGAGTTGGACTCAAATTCAACAGATTGTCTACCATTTACTGAGATTCTTCGCTAAAAGAGAACTGATACAGAAGGATTGTCCAAAGGAGGATGAGTTTCTCTGCCCGTATCATTTAAAGACGCTGATGTTATGGAATTGTGAAGATATGACACCAGAATGGTGGAATTCCTCTTCTGTTTTTGCGATCTGCTGTGAGTTGTTAAAAAAGCTTTCAGAATGGCTAAAGAGGAGACACTGTCCAAACTATTTTATTCCTGAAGCAAATTTATTTCATCAGCCATCGAAATGCACAATCATTGACAATGCTGAAAGACAATTGAATGTCTTTTGCCAATCTAGAATCCTTTGTCATTGGTTCGCGGAAAATTACATACTGTCATATATTCAGAAACATTTCGATATTAAAAGAACACTAAAAGAAACGACACATTTTATGCAATACATGCTGCCCCTTTTTGAATTTTGGAAAGCGACTAATAATTTAGAATCACTGGATTTTTTATTTTATTGCACATTCACATATTCTCATAATAACAGTCTTAATATAATAAAGAAAGGGGTCAGTTCAGGACTACAAAACAGTTTAACATTAGGATATTATTCAAGATGTTTGGCATTGAGTAATTACAATCGTTCAGTAGATCTTCGAACAATACAGTACGACTCATGTTTCACGTACTATGATACCATACTGCATCTTTTGAATGCTGCATATGGTTTAGGCTGTGGAGAGATTTCATGGGATAGCAGTCTCTTTGTGGAACTTGTAAGCGCAATTTCGATGCAAGGCAAAATTCTAAGGTCTAAGTTTCATAACTTTCCGAAAGCGTACACAGCACAAAGTAGTCAGTTTCAATTCCTGCGAGCTCAGGGTCTCATGAAAAATTTAACTGGATCAAATAGCCGTTCAGAATTTCAACTAGTGTCTCTGATGTCAAAAGAGTTTCTTAGAAAGGCTGTACAATATGGCGACTCTAAATCAAATGGCGTTGCTCCTGCTGCTTTGGCATATCTGGCTGCTCTTCATTTCGGCACATCAGATTACCAGATAGCAGTAGGCTACTGCTTGGCAGTTCTTGTGGATCAGACTTCTCAAAAGGATAAAGAAACACTGAATGCAGGTTGTTTGTTGTTTATTGACGATGTCGCAAGAATCGTTGGATTGTATGTGCTTTACAGGAAGATTACTAATAATCTTCGTTACACTGACATGCGGCTTTATCTTGACCTGCGTCTTTCACCAGAGGTGTTTGCTCACTATTTAACTGTATTATCCACCAACAGTACATCCAGACATTTAAATGTTTCTACTGATTTTCCGGAATCAGCATTCCCTATGGACGAATATTTGAAGAATTTATCAAAATCGCGATGTATCGATTCGATGAAGCCAGTTAATCATTTCAATGCTGCCAGAAGGACAGTTTATCGCAGAACAGATTCAGTTACAGAACCCGAGTCTTCAAGTTTGAGTTCCATGGTTGTTAAACAAACAGTAATTGGTGTTCTAATGGAATGTGCTTTAGAAAATATGACTTCATTTTACAGTGTGATTCGAAACGACTTTGGCATCCAGTGCAACACAACTGACTGCTATCGTGCTTTGTATCTTTACAAGAGTCGTCAATACGATGAAATGTTGCATCTATGTGAACGAATTCTCCAGCAGCCTGAACTTCAGAGAGATCTGAAGAAATTTTCATTTGCTAATGTCTTGGTGTTGCCACCGCTTGATTCTTTCTTCGATGGAGACGTACAGTCTTTGCTCGGATTTCACACACTGTTTTATTATTTATCACCTCTGAATGACGATATCGGGAAAGATAAGTTAACTACCGAATCAACGTTTGCCCAATTTGTGTATCATAGTAGGCGAGAACTGGTTTCTCTTGAACTTCACTACCGCACAATGCGTCACTATTTTCTTGGAAGACATTTTGTTGCAAGCTATTTGAAAGTCAGATGTTGTTTGGATTGCAATCTTCCAGATGAAGAAGCAGTGACTGAATTTGCTGCTAAGACAGTCAATCTTCCTTTTGAGCACATCATTCGGAGATTTCTTATACGAAAGCTACATATTATTAATAAAAAATAGTTCCAGGGTTTCATCGTATCAGCGTCCAAATTTTTTTTTCATTTGAAATATGATGTTCGTGATATGTGACGCTGAATTCAGAAGCCTTCAGCTAAGGTATTGTCGCGTGACCAGGCTATAGACTGTTGTCAATGAAGAGCCAATCCAATCTGTAAGATTTTCGCCCATCTAGGCCTAGTTTGGAAAACATACACTCTGTTTTGTAAGTGCGGGGATTGGAAACTCGGCTGGCAGGATCTGCAGACCCCAAAAGGAAGCCAATTTCATTGCAATGAATGAAAGGTCGTTCCCGTCTTCTTGCACTGCGCCACAAGGGGAGGGAGGCATTGGATAGGAAAGACTCGGACCTACAGCCCCGCTGTATCGCCGTCCGGCTATTACGGCATCTATGGTGTCAGCGAACCTCAAACTTGGTGTTTCCTGCTCGAAAAACAGATCTGAGTTCGGTCCATGTTCCTCCTCACAGCCTACTCCTTTAATCTGCTCCAAAGAAGACATGACTTTTATTCCGTGGAACCTCAGCGCTTGTTATAGGCAACAAGTGGGAAACCTTGTAGACTAGTTTGGCTCTTCAATCCCGAAAATATCTTCTCTTAACTTTGACATGTCGATTATGGCCCCGTTGCGAAGAATCGCTAAAGAGTCTTCACAGGAGGTCCTGAGTGGCCGAGTGGGTTGGTAGCCCGCTCTCCACGTCGGCGGCCCGGGTTCGCTTCCCGGTCGGTCGGTTTATCAGAGATTAATTTCTCGGATCTTAACTGCGGGTGGCTCGGTCGCATTATAAACGTGGAATACAATACAATACAACACAACACAATACAAACTGGGGCGCGGTGGTGTAGGGGTATGTTCGGTGCCTTGCAACTGGAGGGTTGCGGGTTCGAATCCACCTCAAAGCCGCCGCGTAGGGACCCTGGGCAAGTCCTTCACTCGCAATTGCTCATGGGCTTCGGCGTGAAACTCCGATTCAGCGTTCGCGCAGTAGTCGGGAGCGCCTCTGAATGGGAAATCTGGTAGGGGCGCTATAACAAATGTTCAAATACAATACAATACAGGAGTTAGAGCGTTATCGCTGTCTATTGCTAATCTGTATTCACATTGTTATGATATAATTTAGAATAGCCACGTCTATGAATTTCATTTTTTTTAATTATTATCTCGGCACTTGGTAGCTTTTCACTGATATCATTTAGCCTACTTGTTTAAATATGATTAGCCATAACCATTTGTACTACTTTACGTAACTTTTAATCAGAGCGAAATAAATAATGTCTGAACTTGAATGGGAGATCTGCATTGACACCCAACAGAGGCTAATCATCTTGGACTGATTAATGTAACTTTTTAATCTTGACGAAATAAACAATGTTTAGGACTAACTGTGAACATAGTTTCATTTTAAACGGACGATTTCCTTCGACAATCGCTGCGAGCCAAGAAGCGCTTGCCAGTTGGATGGTGCATTTGTGCAGTCTGTCTGAGCTGTCTAAGCACACCTTCACTTATTGAACTTCAATCTACTTTGCGGGGAAAGTTATGCCTTTGCCACTTGCCTTCCCATATCCTCAAACTCAGGAACCAGTGTCTGTAAACTTCTCTCGCTATATCTCTCTATCTATCTATCTATCTGTCTGTCTGTCTGTCTGTCTGTCTGTGTGTCTATCTGTCTGTCTGTCTGTCCATCCATCCACCCATCCATCCATCCATCCGTCCGTCCGTCCGTCCGTCCGTCCATCCGTCCGTCTGTCTGTCCGTCTGTCTGTCTGTCTGTCCGTCTGTTGTCCGTCTGTCTATCTATCTATCTATCTATCTACCTATCTATATAGATCTATTGTCTATCTATCAGCCAGGTTTGTAAAATACACAGGATGCTATGGCATAAAATGTTGCTTCTGGTGGCCGCTGTTGAGCAGATATATTGACTCAACCGCTTTTGCTATGATGCATTGTGCTTTTGGTAAAGGCCGAATGGCATGTGCATCATCAAATAATGGATCAAGTTGTTATTTTTAACAAAATTTCAAAAAATATCCAAGAAAACTCATAATGAGTAAAACTTACTAAAAATGTAATCTACAGTCTCGAGCTAAATGAGCTCTGTCTCTCTATCCTGATGGTTTTTGCCATGAGCATAACGATAGACGACCTAAGCCGTAAGAATGGTTGGCTATGTTGTAAATAATGCAAATCAATTGACACTACATCATATCAAATCAAATCAAATTTATTAGAATCGATTCCACGAACAGTGAACAGTCTAGGGTGTGTTTAAAAATTTAAGTTTCAAAATTAATATCGGCCTTGTTTTTGTGTTCCACCTTGAGGAAAATTGTCAGTTGCCAAATTAGACAAAAATCGGAGTAGATTTAGAACTGGCGCAAAGCCCCGGAAGATTTATCACTTAGAAAACAATGTAACACATTGTTATTTTCAAAGATCCAAACAACTTTTAACACTTAAACAGAAAATATAAGGCAAACGCAAAAGAAGAACCGTCAGTTATTTGTCATTTCTTTATTCCTCTTAGTGCTTTTGGGAACTTGTTTCGATGGTACTCCACCATTTGTAGAACAAACTGTTTTTCTTCCTCATTTCGGACCAGGGCTTCATTTCGGACTGCATGAGAGCCACTTCTTTCTCCGCCAAATCGTTCGGCACTTTTAGGGCGGATATGATGTTTTTCGTATGGTTGTTCTGACTCTCATAGTTGCGGGTCTCGATCGAGAAAAGAGTCATCCAATCCGAGGATCTGGAATATTTTGGTGGTAGAAGTGGCGAAGAAATCGTTAAGTGCTTTTGTAGGTGGATTATGTATTGGAGGAAGTCTCTTTGGAGGTTCATCGGATCCCTGATTGCTTCGCATGCTGTAGACCATGCGCTGTTTTTCGTCGAAGGTGACTGAATCATCAAAAAGGTTGAGGCCTACCAGGGACTCCGACAGATAGGCTACCAAAGGTGTCGGGAAAAAGCTGTTAGGGCTACCTGTGAGACTTCCTTCAGGGTACGTATGGATTGCCTTCAGGAATTGAAGATCGTTCCTTGGGCTTCAGCGGGTGACGTACAGGTGAACCAGTAGCCTACTTCACGTAAGTTGTTGTCACAAAAAGGGACACTCGAAGTAAATGATTCCACACCTTTTGAGAGTAGGATTGTCGAGATGCCCTCTCTGAGCTCTGGCGTTGTTGAATGGGAAACTGATCCCTGAAAAGCCACATCTTGATCGCATAGATCGCAAGTGCCATCCAACGCGCTCGGTGAAATGCCCCTGGGTACCTGAACTTTATCCCTTTCGGTGGAATTCCTCCTAGAAAATGACTGCTAGTTCTAGTAGCTCTTTGTAGTCGTCTCTGTGGTTTTCGGTATACTCAGTTGCTTCAATGCGAAGGTGATCACATCGTCTCGAATTTCTGTGACACGCTGTGCTGCATCTTTATCATCCATTGCCTGATCGATTTGCGGCCAGAAGTCACGGAAATGACTGAATAGTTCCAATTTTGGAGACCTTGCAGAATCATGCAGTGAAAACACCTTTTCTAGAACAATTTCAGAAACATGATGTCGACAGGCAAGGTTCAAGAGGTCCTTTCCTAATTCCGCTTCCTGCTTGATGCACACGCCGCCCTTGCAACCCGTGTTACTCGCCGTTGTGTCGAAACACATGGCCACGATTCTGTCTTCCAATCCCCAAGTCGGACCCCAACTTCTTATCTCAACCAAACATGCATCTGACATGACTGCAGCTGTCCCGGATTTGAGTTTGGGGATGGCCAATAGCTTGGTCACATCCTTGCCAGATACCATTAATGGAAGGCGATCAAAACACCCTCGTTCTGTCCCTGTAAGATCTGGCATGATCTTACCGTCCCAGTGAATAGTAAGAGGAACATTTTGGATCGAAAGATTCACGAATCTCTGCTGCTAGGGCTGCACGGTTATCTTTCCTTGCTTGATGGATCGCTGAAGGACTTATGATCAGCTCACCAGCTGGTGCTGCACATAAATTGGATGCAGCGAAAGCAGATAGAATGTGAGAGGCATTCCTGCTGCTGGTTTTGGTGCAATCTAGAGCTGTTGCAACATCACGAGTTACTACAGAGATTGTTCCCCTTCGCCGCTTTGGTGGCCAAGCAGAAGTCGAAGGTTCTGGCTCTTTTTCTGAGCTATGTACAACACGTGCGGCCCATGATAACCGTACATCCCACTCCTTAGCTTCGATGTAAAGGTTAATATTATTATAATCGACTGGTTGATGCTTGATGCTTGAGGTGAGAGTCGTCTCGTTAGCAAAGAGCTTACAAATAGATGGCTAGTGTTATACCTTATTTACGTTTAATTAACTGTCAAACGTCAGTAGTAAGCTATAGGCAATTATCAGAGACAATTGGCGGCTATGGGTACGAATAAAGGGTCAAAGTTCAAATGACGTCATCCAAACCTACAGCGGGTATGAGAGCCAGGTCAAAGGTCAAACGACCGCCTCGGGCAAAAACAGATGGCCATTAAAGGTGGGCAAAGTTCATTTCAAGGGGGCGCTCTTCTTAGGGGTGGGGCTTGCGTGTGCATACCCCTCCCCTTCCAAAGTGGCAATTATTTTTGGGTGTAAGCCACAGCAGGTGCCTACATCAAATTTAGACCCCCTTTGGGTATGAGCCACAGCAGCTGCTCTCATCAAATTTAGACCCCTTCATTGGCGCTACAAGGGCTTTGAATATTCCTTAAACACAATTTGCGCTGTTTTGTAATACACGCAAGCAAGCTGCATATTGTTTGGCGCCATTCACTCATACACTCTTAGACAATCTTAGCCATTTACACAGTAGGCCATTGCTTTTTGGAGTTTCTACAGGCATCCAATGAGCTTGCAACTCTGTGAATTATAGAATAAGGGCATCATTAGGGCTATTTAGGGTTTGACGTCACAAACACACAAGCTCTACTAGCTACCATGAATTATAGAAGAAGGGGATGAATTAGTATTTACATAAGTTGACTGTCATTATTGCTTGACTATGCTTTTCTCATAGATTAATGTGCACCACTCAGTCACACACGCTATAAGACTTGCCTCAAAGCCTATAATAATCTATCTACCAAACACGAAAAGACATGAATTTAATCAAACTTTATTGAGTAGAAACACAACTTCAGTACATTAAACTATTACACACAAAATTATGAACCACGTAGTCGTTTATACTAGTTTAGGCCATGTAAATTCGAGCTGTTCCAAGCACTCTTTCATTGCACAACGGGCAATTATCTAAAATGTCAGCGCATTTTTCACAAGTTACAACATGCGTGCAAGGCAACGCCAGAATTTCTACCCTATTCATTTTACAATTTCGACAAATCACAGAACGCTTAAACATTTCATTCTCAGTCTTAAGACGTGATAGACGAAGCTCTCTCGAGTTTAATTCTTTTCTTTCAGCTTCTGGCATACAAACTTCACACAGACATTGATAATTTCCACAGACATCGAACTGACAGGTCTGAGTAAGACTCAGTTCAGACGGCTTTAATATGTGCTCTTCATTCCCATCAATTTCGTCTACACAGCAATGGCAATCATCGTTCGGCAGCTGCTCGAACATCTGAATAAGCTCCTCCTTGACGTGCTTGAAACACATTTTTTCGTGTAAAGAATCGGCGTTGAGTACGACGGCGTTGACAACTCGACGTGCAATGACTACAAGCACAAGAAATTTCTGTTTTAAATATATATATAAATCCACTACATTATAAATTTCTATCAGTTTCTACAATGGACGTCAGTTGGATACATCCGTTCTCGGCTATAGTTAGCGGCCCATCGGGCTGTGGCAAAACGCAATTTACGCTGCGTTTTATAGATCATCTGCCACATATGGTGAAACCAACAATCCATAAGGTGATGTGGTGCTATGGCATCTACCAAGAAATTTTTGATAAATATCCACAAATTCAGTTTCACGAGGGGCTTCCAGACTTGAATATTTTCGATGGAAAAGAGAGCACGCTTCTTGTGTTGGACGACTTAATGGCTGAAACAGACCATCGTGTAACGCAGTTATTCACGAAAATCAGCCACCATAGAAATGTTTCTATATTATACCTGACTCAAAATCTATTCTATAACAACAAACATATGAGAACCATAAGCTTGAATGCGCATTATCTAGTTCTTTTCAAGAATGTTAGAGATTCTACACAAGTTGCAAATTTGGCCAGACAGATGTTTCCTGGAAAATCCCAATTTATGATAGAAGCATTCGCTGATGCGACTATGGTGCCGTTTGGTTATCTTCTAGTCGATCTGACGGCTGGTTCGGATGAGCGATGTAGATTGAGAACCAATATATTCCCTGGTGAAACGCATTACGTCTACATGAGGAAATGAATATAAACCCACGTAAACCGTTTTGTCGTCATTCAAAGCGAAAATGTCAACTAGACTGATGAAGAATTTTGTTGAGTTGAAGCTGCTTAAAGAAGCTTCGCCCAAAATGCGGAAAAAGATTATGAAGAATTGCAAGCAGTCGCTCTTGTGTTGTCTTTGCGAATGCGCGCTAAACGTCTTAAAAGGCAATGTTCCGTTGAAGAAAGCTCAGAAGAGCAGGCTGAGTCGATTCAAACAGAAGCTCAGAAAATTAACTTCTAAGAAAACTCGACAGAAGATTAAGAGACGAATCGTACAATCGGGTGGTTTCTTAGGTGCTCTGCTAACTCCTGTGCTTTCATTCCTCGGTACTCTGCTAAGCAACAAAATATAGTATGGAGCATACGAAAAAGATGGTTTTAGTCGAACCGCGACAAATTGAGAAATGGAAAGAAACTATGTTAGATAAAACTCTATCGAAATTGGATGGTGAAATGTACGAGATACTTCATCGGAACATTGCAGATGACGATAAGGCAAAGTTGTACACGAACAGTTTAAGTCGCTATTTGAATATGGATAAACCTAACGTTATAACCAAGTTCGAAACGGGAGAAGCCGCCGCCGCCGCCGCCGCCCTGGGCCCGAAACTTACCGAGATCGAAGTGATGGAATCTGTTCCAAAGAGATGGAAAAGTCAGGCTTCTAGGCTTTTAACTCATATGAGTGTCAATCCCGATATACGTTGGAGTGCAGCGGGCGAACTCATTTTAAAGAATAAGACCATTCCCAAGACGCACGTCGTGGACTTGGTGAACGATCTGCTCAGAAAGAGAACGTCGTCTTCGCTTCCGAATGGATGGAGACAGCTGGCTGACGCTTTGAAAGACTCAAATATCCTTCACGAACTAATCGGCAACAAAGATCGTTGGGCATATATTAACGCTTCCACAGAAGAAACTCCACCAGTTACACCGAGTGGCAAACGTGGAAGGCTAGAAACTATACCAAAGTGGGTACCATACTAATGGAATCGTATTTCGATCCTAAACAAGCTGGCAGTTTCGGTGGAGTAGCGACGTTTCAAAGACACGTTAATGGACAATTTAAAAATAAAGATATTAAAACTTGGTTGCGCGAACAGGACGCTTACACCTTACATAAACCTGTACGATTAAATTTTAGACGGCGACGAACTTTTACCGTTGGTATAGACGACTTGTGGCAGGCTGATCTTGTAGATCTTTCTGCATTGTCAAAACATAACGATGGCAATAAATATATATTAACCTGTATAGATGTTTTTTCAAAGTACGCGTGGGCAATTCAGTTGAAAACAAAGGGTGGTACAGAGTTGACTGATGCCTTTAAGTCACTTCTGGTAGATAGACACCCTGCTCATTTACAGACAGATAAAGGAACAGAGTTTCTCAATAGAAATTTTCAATCCATGCTGCGTGATAAAGCCATTCGCTTTTACACAAGTGAAAATGACGATATAAAGGCTTCGGTAGTTGAACGATTTAATCGATCACTTAAAACGAAAATGTGGAAATATTTTACTCACACGAATACGTATCGCTATGTCGATGTTTTACAAGATCTACTGATTTCGTACAACAACACTTATCATCGTAGCATAGGCATGCCACCCACTCATGTGACTATGGAGAATGAAGCCCTTGTAAGAAAGCGTTTGTATGGTGAAAAGAAACGACCGGCAAAGTGGTGATATAGTGTAGGTGATAAGGTACGAATTTGTAAAGCTAGAATTGCATTCAAGAAGGGATACTTACCGAGCTGGTCGGAAGAAATTTTCGTAATCGTTGCTCGAATACCCACCGATCCTATAACGTACGAACTGCGAGATTTAAACGATGAGACGTTAAAGGGTAAATTCTACGAACCCGAGCTGCAACAGATTTTGAAAAAAGACGACGTTTACAAAATAGAAAAAGTTTTAAAGAGTCGCAAGCGCGCCGGCAAAACCGAATATTTCGTAAAGTGGAAAGGTTACGACGACAATTTCAACTCGTGGACAACTGATATATTCGATCTGTAGTCGTTCACGAGTTCAGTTTCGTAATAATATTTTGAACTTAAATTGTTAAATTCCAAAATGACAGATTACATTAAAGCATTGCCTGCAGATTACACATAATTTTATAGGTTATCGAAATCCACTGGCGACTACTCCGACGTGGAAAGTAACAATTAAAAAGCGATCGTTCATGTTAGTCTCCGTAGACCTGCTATGGATGACAAGTAATCCGTGATATGGTAGCGTTATTTCGCGTGTATTAGGCCCTATGGGTAAAAGTGTTTATCCAACTTCTACTTTCTCGATAATTTTTTCATCAATCCAGCTTCTATTTACTGAGTAATAATTTTCATCAATCCCACTTCTATTTAAGAAAAATCATTGGTAGGCCTACTTGTTTTTTTAATCACCGCCAAATTTTTATTTTATTAAAGAATTATTTTCCATCAATCCAACTTCTACTTTGACCAGAATCCTTTTAATCAATCCAGCTTCTATTTAAGCAAGAATTCGTTTAATCGATCGAGCTTCTATATTTAAGCAGAAATTATTTGTCATCAATAAAACTTCTATTTAATTATGAATTATTTTTCATCAATCCAGCTTCTATTTAAGCAAGATTATTTTCATCAATCCAACTTCTAGTTTAGCAGGAATTATTTTCATTAATTCAACTTCTATTTAAGGAAGAATTCTTTATATCAGCCCAACTTCTATAGCATAATTATAAGCCACGTGAATTGCCTAATGTCGAAGGTAACTCTACTTTCGCACTATCTTATGTCTGGCTAAACCGCTAGCGGCTAGAGACAGATGCAGCATGAATATTCATTAGAAAAATTCACGCTCATCGTCTGATTGGTTGCGAGACTCCCTTGGATCAATTTCTATGTGTACTTTCGTAATATGCGTCCGGGAGACCACCCTATTCACCGGCACTACATGTATATCAAATCAAGTTCGCAGTAGCCAGGTTGTTTTGTCCGCTCCACTGCCAGGTCAGATTCTGAGGAGGTCAAACCGAGTTGCGAAACGATATCAACCGCGAGCATTAATCGAACCCCTATTAAGTGTCACCACTTGGAAACATCCGGCAGCGAAGGGGACAGGCCCACCACGACCTCAGATGCAGATAATAAGAAATTCGAAGTCGGTAACACTTCGTATCTACCACTGCCTCTCATGATATCTCAATAATTCTTTTTCTTCTTCTAAACTGGCCTCCATATCTAGACCTCCAAGGTCCTTGAAATCGGAAGACGTGGCAGCAATAGCACTGGTTCGGGTCGGTAGCGCTACTGATGCATCTAAGTCGTGGCACTTAAGAGCTTTTCGATTACAATTACAATTATTGCTCGTACTGTGATTAATTAAGGTGATTTTTGGCATTTGATATGGCTGATAACTAGACGTCTCTTCCTTTGCTGCTGCTCATGATGATGGTAATTGTAATTGTGTTGAGTTTTAAGAATGGAGATGTTTTTCATTTAGCATGACGAAATATGCGGATAAATCGAATGAAGAACTGGCATCTGCGTTCATTGTTAGCACTTGTCAAATGCTTCCAAAGTCGTCTCCTGTTCCTTCAGATCACATGCATGACCTAATGGCGTTCTTGGACCATACGCCAGCAATTTATTCATTTTTCTGTGGCAGCGCTAGGGAGTTCTATATCCGACCGCTGAATACATGCATTGACGACACTGACTTCTTAGTCGTCAACGCTGATGAACTGGCCTTCAGTGGTGAGTTTTCAATGTTGCCAAGTGATATGAGTGGCCTAGCTGATACAATCGACTGCTACAAGATTGAATCATACGACATGTATCCAGGTTTTGTTCGATTACGACTTAGGGAAACAATGATATATAATTGGAAATATAAGAAGTACGAATTTAACCATACAGCTCATATAAATAGCTACATGGCGCTAAATATGGATCGCCTTGCAACAGGGTTTTCCCCTAGAGCAGGCATAGGAAACGTCTTGCCAAACATTATCAGTGGTCCAGCAATTAAAAATCAAGGAGAAAACCCATCTGGTGATCGTGTCCAAAGGGATTTCGTCAGCAGCGTGTGGTGCCCTCAATGGCCTAAAGAAGCCCAAGGTTGGCTTAAGCGACCTAGGAATAACGGATGGCCGACCATTGATACAATTGCCAAGGTTGTTCAAAATGGTTGTCATGTTGTCTACGTTCAGCATCGTTCTTGCAGAGACGATAAATGCCAGTGGAGAATGTCATTTTCAGTTGCGGAGGTAATCTTACTTCAGAGTTGGACTCAAATTCAACAGATTGTCTACCATTTACTGAGATTCTTCGCTAAAAGAGAACTGATACAGAAGGATTGTCCAAAGGAGGATGAGTTTCTCTGCCCGTATCATTTAAAGACGCTGATGTTATGGAATTGTGAAGATATGACACCAGAATGGTGGAATTCCTCTTCTGTTATTGCGATCTGCTGTGAGTTGTTAAAAAAGCTTTCAGAATGGCTAAAGAGGAGACACTGTCCAAACTATTTTATTCCTGAAGCAAATTTATTTCATCAGCCATCGAAATGCACAATCATTGACAATGCTGAAAGACAATTGAATGTCTTTTGCCAATCTAGAATCCTTTGTCATTGGTTCGCGGAAAATTACATACTGTCATATATTCAGAAACATTTCGATATTACATTAGCAAATGAAAATTTCTTCAGATCTCTCTGAAGTTCAGGCTGCTGGAGAATTCGTTCACATAGATGCAACATTTCATCGTATTGACGACTCTTGTAAAGATACAAAGCACGATAGCAGTCAGTTGTGTTGCACTGGATGCCAAAGTCGTTTCGAATCACACTGTAAAATGAAGTCATATTTTCTAAAGCACATTCCATTAGAACACCAATTACTGTTTGTTTAACAACCATGGAACTCAAACTTGAAGACTCGGGTTCTGTAACTGAATCTGTTCTGCGATAAACTGTCCTTCTGGCAGCATTGAAATGATTAACTGGCTTCATCGAATCGATACATCGCGATTTTGATAAATTCTTCAAATATTCGTCCATAGGGAATGCTGATTCCGGAAAATCAGTAGAAACATTTAAATGTCTGGATGTACTGTTGGTGGACAATACAGTTAAATAATGAGCAAACACCTCTGGTGAAAGACGCAGGTCAAGATAAAGCCGCCTGCCAATGTAATGAAGATTATTAGTAATCTTCCTGTAAAGCACATACAATCCAACGATTCTTGCGACATCGTCAATAAACAACAAACAACCTGCATTCAGTGTTTCTTTATCCTTTTGAGAAGTCTGATCCACAAGAACTGCCAAGCAGTAGCCTACTGATATCTGGTAATCTGATGTGCCGAAATGAAGAGCAGCCAGATATGCCAAAGCAGCAGGAGCAACGCCATTTGATTTAGAGTCGCCATATTGTACAGCCTTTCTAAGAAACTCTTTTGACATCAGAGACACTAGTTGAAATTCTGAACGGCTATTTGATCCAGTTAAATTTTTCATGAGACCCTGAGCTCGCAGGAATTGAAACTGACTACTTTGTGCTGTGTACGCTTTCGGAAAGTTATGAAACTTAGACCTTAGAATTTTGCCTTGCATCGAAATTGCGCTTACAAGTTCCACAAAGAGACTGCTATCCCATGAAATCTCTCCACAGCCTAAACCATATGCAGCATTCAAAAGATGCAGTATGGTATCATAGTACGTGAAACATGAGTCGTACTGTATTGTTCGAAGATCTACTGAACGATTGTAATTACTCAATGCCAAACATCTTGAATAATATCCTAATGTTAAACTGTTTTGTAGTCCTGAACTGACCCCTTTCTTTATTATATTAAGACTGTTATTATGAGAATATGTGAATGTGCAATAAAATAAAAAATCCAGTGATTCTAAATTATTAGTCGCTTTCCAAAATTCAAAAAGGGGCAGCATGTATTGCATAAAATGTGTCGTTTCTTTTAGTGTTCTTTTAATATCGAAATGTTTCTGAATATATGACAGTATGTAATTTTCCGCGAACCAATGACAAAGGATTCTAGATTGGCAAAAGACATTCAATTGTCTTTCAGCATTGTCAATGATTGTGCATTTCGATGGCTGATGAAATAAATTTGCTTCAGGAATAAAATAGTTTGGACAGTGTCTCCTCTTTAGCCATTCTGAAAGCTTTTTTAACAACTCACAGCAGATCGCAAAAACAGAAGAGGAATTCCACCATTCTGGTGTCATATCTTCACAATTCCATAACATCAGCGTCTTTAAATGATACGGGCAGAGAAACTCATCCTCCTTTGGACAATCCTTCTGTATCAGTTCTCTTTTAGCGAAGAATCTCAGTAAATGGTAGACAATCTGTTGAATTTGAGTCCAACTCTGAAGTAAGATTACCTCCGCAACTGAAAATGACATTCTCCACTGGCATTTATCGTCTCTGCAAGAACGATGCTGAACGTAGACAACATGACAACCATTTTGAACAACCTTGCGCAATTGTAATTTCAATGGTCGGCCATCCGTTGGCTCCTAGTGTCGTGCTTAAGCCAAATCCTTGGGCTTCTTTAGGCCATTGAGTACCTGCCACACGCTGCTGGACGAAATCCCTTTGGACACGATCAACAGATGGGTTTTCTCCTTGATTTTTGCAATTGCTGGACCACTGATAATGTTTGGCAAGACGTTTCCTATGCCTGCCTCTAGGGGAAAACCCTGTTGCAAGGCATGATCCATATTTAAAGCGCCATGTAGCTATTTATATGAGCTGTATGGTTAAATTCGTACTACCTCTTTATATTTCCTAATTATATATCATTGTTTCCTGGAAGTCGTAATCGAACAAAACCTGGATACATGCTCTGTATGATTCAATCTTGTAGCAGTCGATTGTATCAGCTTGAGGCCACTCATATCACTTGGCAACATTGAAAACTCACCACTGAAGGTTAAAGTTCATCAAAGCAAGTTGACGACTAAGAAGTCAGCAAGTCGTCAATGCATGTATTCAGCGGTCGGATATAGAACTCCCTAGCGCTGCCACAGAAAAATGAATAATATTGCTGGCGTTATGGTCCAAGAACGCCATTAGGTCATGCATGTGATCTGAAGGAACAGGAGACGACTTTGGAAGCTATTTGACAAGTGCTAACAATGAACGTGCAGATGCCAGTTCTTCTGGCTCGATTTATCCGCATATTCTCAAGTCATGCTAAATGAAAAACATTCTCCATTCCTTAAAACTCAACACAATTACAATTACCATCAATCATGAGCAGCAGCAAAGGAAGAGACGTCTAGTTATCAGCCATATCAAATGCCAAAAAATCACCTTAATTAATCACAGTACGAGCAATAATTGTAATTGTAATCGAAAAGCTCTGGCAGTGCCACGACTTAGATGCATCAGTAGCGCTACCGACCCGAACCAGTGCTATTGCTGTCCACGTCTTCCGATTTCAAGGACCTTGGAGGTCTAGATATGGAGGCCAGTTTAGAAGAAGAAAAAGAATTATTGAGATATCATGAGAGGCAGTGGTAGATACGAAGTGTTACCGACTTCGAATTTCTTATTATCTGCATCTGAGGTCGTGGTGGGCCTGTCCCCTTCGCTGCCGGATGTTTCCAAGTGGTGACACTTAATAGGGGTTCGATTAATGCTCGCGGTTGATATCGTTTCGCAACTCGGTTTGACCTCCTCAGAATCTGACCTGGCAGTGGAGCGGACAAAACAACCTGGCTACTGCGAACTTGATTTGATATACATGTAGTGCCGGTGAATAGGGTGGTCTCCCGGACGCATATTACGAAAGTACACATAGAAATTGATCCAAGGGAGTCTCGCAACCAATCAGACGATGAGCGTGAATTTTTCTAATGAATATTCATGCTGCATCTGTCTCTAGCCGCTAGCGGTTTAGCCAGACATAAGATAGTGCGAAAGTAGAGTTACCTTCGACATTAGGCAATTCACGTGGCTTATAATTATGCTATAGAAGTTGGGCTGATATAAAGAATTCTTCCTTAAATAGAAGTTGAATTAATGAAAATAATTCCTGCTAAACTAGAAGTTGGATTGATGAAAATAATTCTTGCTTAAATAGAAGCTGGATTGATGAAAAATAATTCTTGCTTAAATAGAAGCTTGATTGATGGAAAATAATAATTTTGCTTAAATATTCAAAATCGATCGATGAAACGAATTCTTGCTTAAATAGAAGCTGGATTGATTAAGTGCTGATTCTGGTCAAAGTAGAAGCCGGGGATTGATGGAAAATACCTCTTTAATAAAATGCACCTATGGCGGTGACTAAAAAAACAAGTAGGGGCCTACCAATGACTTTTCTTAAACAGAAGTGGGATTGATTTTGTATTATTACTCAGTAAAAATAGAAGCTGGATTGATGAAAAATTATCGAGAAAGTAGAAGTTGGATAAACACTTTTACCCATAGGGCCTAATACACGCGAAATAACGCTACCATATCACGGATTACTTGTCATCCATAGCAGGTCTACGGAGACTAACATGAACGATCGCTTTTGAATTGTTACTTTCACACGTCGGAGTAGTCGCCAGTGGATTTCGATAAACCTATAAAATTATGTGTAATCTGCAGGCAATGCTTTTAATGTAATCTGTCATTTTGGAATTTAACAATTTAAGTTCAAAATATTATTACGAACTGAAGTTTACTGTTTATTCTAGCTTACCCGTTAAGAAGCGCATAAGCCGTAATTGAATATTCATCACGCAGTGAATACTATTACTGAATAGCGGCTGTAACTAGTAGTTGGATTGGTTGCAAGCATTCCCTTGGATCAATTTCCATGTGTACTTTCGTAATATGCCCTCCCGTTTTCTAGGACCGCAGGGTGTGACGCTGAGAAATCTCCCGAAGATTTACATCACATTACATTAGAAGCTGAAAATTCAATAGCAACAAGAATCAATTAAATATCTACTCTCAAGTTTCTTTATCTCCCACAGATTGAAAAATCGTTGTTAAATTTCAGATATTTCTAACTCTGGTTGAAATCTCAAATCATCGAGAATCTCTAATGTTTCCTCCACGTATAGGTCCCTGGCAGTATATTCCCTGATGGGGTATTCTTTAGATGGAATTATACGGCGTCAGAGCCCCATAGGCTGCAACATACGCTGTCAATGTCGCAAACAGATTTACATTTCAGTTGGCCTACATGCCGGTACGCTTACAAGCGGAGATATATTAAGGAAGCAAAAATAAGAAATGCATCATCATCATCATCATCATCACATCATCATCATCATCATCATCATCCTCATCATCATCATCATCATCATCATCATCATCATCTTCATCATCATCATCATCATCATCATCATCATCATCATCGGTTCCTGACGCCGGCCATTTGGCGGCCATAGCCATAGGCACGAATAAGTGTTTTCCGTTGTCCTCAGTCACTTATTGTCAATGTCTATAATCTCAAGTATCTTTCAGTGGTGTGCAAAAGTCTGGAACCACCCCTAAATTTCACGTTTTTTCCGACTTTCTGACCTTTTATTTCAATTTCTTCATTTAGCCTGGCCCAATCAATTGTTCTGTGTACCACATTACATGGGATAGTTATTTGGCTATTAGAATATACTTTACATTCTAGTGTGGACTTACCTCTATTGAGTTTCTGTTAAAGAAATTGCCATTTATCAAAAAGTTGTAAATCTTGTGATTTTGTACTTACTGACCAATGGTGTAAAATTAATTAGCACACTTTAAAACACGGAAACAAAATGAGTCCACACCTCGCGTGTTTTAAGGTATACTAATTATTTTTATACCATTGGTCAGTAAGTAAAAATTACGAGATTTACACGAAAAAACGATTAAAATGGCAATTTTAACAAACAAAGAATAAATTAATTCCAAACTAGAATAGAAAGTATATTCTAATAGCCAAATACATATAGGCCTAATGTGGTAGGTCTACACAAGAAAATTTATTAGGTATGTAAAAACAATTATGTAAAAGGTCCGAAAGTCGAAAAAACGCGAAATTCGGGGGTGGTTCCAGACTTTTGCACACCGCCAGACCATTGTATACGAGACATAAAGAGCTCAGAGGACCGAGACAGTGGGGTCCGAGACCGAGACCGAGACCGAGACAGTGGGGTCCGAGACCCGAGACGAGATACCAGGTCCGAGACAGTTAGAGACAGTTCAAAACGAGTGAAATGCACACATTGGACCCAAGTCCCCAAACAATTTTAATTTCCTCAACTTTTTGAAGTCTAATACCAGGGTCAAGTCACTGAAATCAGCCGATCACCTGAATTGTATAAACTATAAAGAAATTAAATATTCAGCCATTCTGAAATCTTCTAAATGAGTCTAGAATTTAAACCAACAAAATTCTATATAGGCCTATTAGCGATTTAGCCACATAACTCACCTTGAGAAACTAGATGTTTTTCCAAGCGTTTCGCTGATGCTGGCTTTACACAAACTGCCTGCCATTTATTCTGTTTTTCATTGATTTCCAATTGCGTGAATGCAAATTTCACTATTTCACGTTCTTTATTAAACATTTTAAGATATTTGGACTGAAAGTGCAAACTGAAACGTTAAAACTGCTTTTTTCGATATCTCTTAATACCAGAAACCCCGCTTTTTTTAAACTTCCGTTCTGTTTTGGCACTTCCGATTAACTAGTTATCCGTTCAGCCCAGGACAATTTTATAGCGCGATACTGTACAAATTTCAGAACAAAGAGAGTTTGTACGAGAACTATGGAGACCGCTTCTACAAAAGAACAAGAATTTCGCTTCGAGACAGTTTCAAAAGGACAAGACTTTCGCTTCGAGACAGTTTCCAAAAAGTCGAGAAATGACCTCGAGACCTGGAGAACCGAAACCGAGACATCAAAAACCTGTCTCGAGATCGACGTCTCGAGACCGAGACAGTGTCTCGAGACATCCAACTCTGCTGTATGCATCTCTAGTATAATAATCCAGCTCAATGGGGCATCATGGCTACGCGGTTTAAAAGTGGAAGATTTCATAATGTACTGCTGAATGAAGGCACATGACCTGCTGAATGGTGACCGTCCCTTTTGCTGTTATTTAGCTGGTTTATATGGACACTGCAGCTGTGCAGTGGATACTAATAATAATAATAATAATATCTTTTCTTTAATTAAGCGCCTGACAAACGCACTGCGCTGTACATTTACATGTTATGCAATTGAAACAATCTTAACTACTAACAGAACAGACAGCCTGCAATACACGCATAATAGCAGCCTACAAAGCATATCCGCCCTACGAGGGGCTCGAACTCGGTACCTCTCGCTCTCAACGCCAGCTGTTATCCAACGCGCCACCGGGCCCCCTAAAGATGGCACCTTGCTACAGCCGAGAGAACAACTTTAATCATTCGTTTATATTTAAGCAAGAAGGTTTAAAACTAGGACAATTTCAATTGACAGCAAAGTGTTGACGAAAGCAGGACGTTGTTGGATCTTTAACTTTGTTCTACAACAACGCAATTTCAAACACAGACAATTCTTGCGCAAGTTGCCCAAAAATTTCAAAAGATGACAATGCATCGAATAATGCATAGGATTACTTTTTTAACTAAAAGGTCATTCACCGATGCCACAAGGAGACCGACAGACTGGCGACAGTGTAAATATAGTTCTCTTCAAAGCTTGTGTAGAAGCGTAGAATGCCATTGGGGTTACTGGCTATCGTCATTACATTACTCAAGTCCAATCATCTAAATTTCTAGGAGTTTACGTCGACCAGCATTTATCCTGGAAAGAATATCTACCTAATGTCGCCATTACATACTATTCCAGGTTATTGGTCTGGTACATTTTATTGATGTAAGTCTAGTATCTGTACGGGAGAAAGGAGTATAGAAAGAGTTTGTATTTCTTGAGCAACATATATGATAGCAACATGATACATAAATTTGAGTATGAGATAGGAAGTGATTTTTATATGCTCTAATGATGATATAGTTGGTTTTATCCAGGATAAGTGTTAGCATTCGGCTACTTTTTCCAGTTTTGTGTTTGTATGATTGATCAGTTTCTATTGAGGAGTGAGAGTTAAAATATTAATATCGTCTGCAAATAATAGGTCAGACGAGACATTGTGTTGGTCGTTGATGTACAGAATAAACAATAGAGGACCTAATATAGAGCCTTGAGGAACCCCGTATTTGATACGTTATAAAGGAGAATTAGCGCCATTGCAAATAACGAGTTGCACTCTGTTTTCTAAATAAGTTTTAAACCAGTTACGTTGGGTATTTCGAATTTCATAAATAGACAATTTTTTTAGAAGAATGCCATGATCAAAGTATCAAAGGCTTTGGCCAAGTCCGGAAATATTTCTATGGAATATTCATTTTTATCCATTGCACCTCAGAATTTGTCTTGCATATTTAGTAGCGGCATGAATGTTGAGTGACCAGATTGAAAGCCATGTTGAGAGGTGAAAAGAATGCTATATTTAGTAATATAGTTGTTGAGGCGTTCATACATGGCCTTTTCAAATAGTTTCGAGAAGACGGACGATTGACCTCAAGGGGTTTCACCTCCGGACGTTTCACATCCGGTCGATTCATTTCTGGGGTCTTTCACCTATGGGGGCTTTCACCTCTAGGGGTATTCACCTCCACTCTCATAGTTATTAATTAACCCTGAACGTGTAACAAATAGAATCAGATAATAAGACAGGAGAGTGACTGTACTGAACGGCATATGATAACGCGTGTCACTGACTGAAAACGAAACATATGCAATATACAAGATATTTGAATATAAGCAACTAATTATCGTGTCATAAAGTAGATAAAGTAATATTATTATCAATACGGAATTAAGTTGATTTCTTATTGTAAACTTATCAAGTTTTTTTGTATTGTATTGTATTGTATTTGAACACTTGTTATAGCGCCCCTACCAGATTACCCATTCAGAGGCGCTCCCGACTACTGCTGTAGTCGGAGTTTCACCTCGAAGCGCATGAGCAATTGCGAGTGAAGGACTTGCCCAGGGTCCCTACGCAGCAGCTTTGAGGTGGATTCGAACCCGCAACCCTCCGGCTGCAAGGCACCGAACATACCCCAAACCACAGCGCCCCAGTTTGTATTGTGTTATGTTGTGTGTTGTATTGTACTCCACGTTTATAATGCGACCGAGCCACCCGCAGTAAAGATCCGAGAAATTAATCTCTGATAAACCGACCCGACCGGGAAGCGAACCCGGGGCGCCGGCGTGACAGGCATACCAACCCACTCGGCCACGACGCCGAAAACTAAACATAGACAACACAGGCCTACAAAATAAGCAACTAATAATTATAATGTTATCTAGTAAAAGACCATTAAATATGAGAAAGATGGGCGAATTGGGCGATTGCTTTCAAATATTATTATCTGATTCGATTTGTTACGCGTAGGCCTAATTGCAGTGTTTTCGAGTCAAGGGGATACCAGAGATTATGTTGACTACAGTCAGTGACACGCGTTATAAGTATTTATGCCGTTAATAATAGCCACTCTCTTGTCTTGTTATTTTACGCATTTAAAATAAATTAATAAATAAATAATATGAGAGTGGAGGTGAATACCCCAGAGGTGAAAGCCCCAAGCTCCTAGAGGTTAAAGCCCCCAGAGGTGAATCGTCCGGAGGTTAAACGTTCGTAGGTGAAAGCCCCTGTTACCGTTCATTCTGTTCATCAACGACCTACCCAATGTCTCGCCTGACCTATTATTTGATACTAATATCTTTGATTCTCACTCCTCAATAGAAACATAAATCAATCATACAACACAGAACCAGAAAAAGTAGCCGAATGGTTCCGTTCTAATACGCTAACCCTTAACCTGGATAAAACCAATTACCGGGTACATTATCCTTAGAGCATATAAAAAATCACTTCCTATCTTATACAAAAATTTATGTATCACGGGCACCCCTATTACTCAAGTCTAATCATCTAAATTTCTAGGAGATTACGTCGACCAGCATTTATCCTGGAAAGAACAAATATCTAATATTTAAAAAATTGGCAAAAACCATGGTATTCTTACGCGCATATCTGGAATATTCCCACCACAGACCAGAACCTCCCTCTACCATACACTCACACACCCATACATAACTTATTGTAATATAGTTTGGGCCTCAGCTTACAAGTTGAATCTTTCTAAACTTCTCATTCTCCAAAAACGGGCTATTACATGTGTTGCAAAAATCCCTTATGAAGCTCACACAAAAACAGAATTTCTGGCCTAAAATATAAGAACAAGATCAGAGAAGGCAAGTCCAAATTGGAATAATTATGTACCGATATACCCATAATCAATTACCAACAACCTATGCAAATTACTTCCAACGTAATTCTGATATTCATAATCGTTGCTCAAGAAATAAGCTTACAAACCCTTTCTATTCCTTTTGCGCGTACAAATGCTAGACTTACATCAATAAAATGTACCGGACCATAGAAAATGGAATAGTATCCCTGTAATGACGATGGTCAGAAACCCCAATGTCCTGCAACACTTTATCATTGGACCAGCCTCGGAGAGAACTGAGTTCACACTGTCGGTCTCCTTAAGGTATCGTTGAATGACTTTTTTATTATTTTTAAATCTTATGCATTAGTGGATGCATTGTCATCTATTAAAATTTTTGGGCAACTTGCGCAAGATTGGTTTGTGTTTGAAATTGCGTTTTCGTAGGGCGAAGTTAAAGAGCCAACGATATCTTGCTTTCGTCAACACTTTTTGTCAATTAAAATTGCCCTAATTAGAAAACCTTTTGCATAGACTGATTAGAATATTATTGTCTTCTCCGCTGTAGCCAGGAGTCATCTTTAGTCCTATGGCTCCACTGCACAGCAGTGTCCATATAAACCAGCTCAGTAGATATAACAGGAAAATAATCGGCACACAATTTTGCAGGATTCAGCAGTACATTATGAAAATCTTCAACTTTTAAATCGCGTAACCAAGATGAGACCATTGAGATAGATTATTATACTAGAGATGCACGCGATACTATAGAGATTATAGATCTATATAGATGATGACAACGGAAAACATTCATTCGTACCTATCATCGCCAAATGGCCAGCGACAGGAATCAATGATGATAATGTTGATGACGATGACGATAATGCTAATTATGATGATGATGGTGTTGGTGGTGGTGGCAGTGATGGTGATAGTGATGGTAACATGATGATGATGATGATCATGATGATGATGACGACGACGATGACGACGACGATGATGATGATGATGATGATGATGATGATGATGATGATGATGATGATGATGATGATGATGATGATGATGATGATGATGACAAAGCCTTTACCATGACGGGGCGTTTCTTATTTTTGCTACTTCCTTAATTATATCCGGCTTGTAAGCGTACCGGCATGTAGGCCAACTGAAATGTAAATCTGTTTGCGACATTGACAGCGTATGTTGCAGCCTATGGGGCTCTGACGCCGTATAATTCCATCTGAAAATACCCCATCAGGGAATATACTTAGGGACCTATACGTGGAGGAAACATTAGAGATTTCGATTATTTGAGATTTCAACCAGGTTAAAAATATCGACATTAAACAACGATTTTCAATCTGTGGAATACAGCGAGGTAGATATTTAACCGAGTACAGTTGCTATTGAATTTGAGGTTTCCTTCTAATGTAATGTGATGTAAATCTTCGACAATTCTCAGCGTCACACAAAAGCCGCGTCCGGGAGGCCACCCTATTCACTGCCACTACATGTATATCAAATCAGGTTCGCAGTAGCCAGGTTGTTTTGTCCGTTCCGGTGCCAGGTCAGATTCTGAGGAGGTCAAACCGAGTTGCGAAACGATATCAACCGCGAGCATTAATCGAACCCCTATTAAGTGTCACCACTTGGGAACATCCGGTAGCGAAAGGTACAGGCCCACCACGACCTCAGATGCAGATTTTATTTACAGTAGGACGACGAAATATGCGGATAAATCGAATGAAGAACTGGCATCTACGTTCATTGTTAGCACTTGTCAATTGCTTCCAAAGTCATCTCCTGTTCTTTTTGATCACATGCATGACTTATTATTATTATTATTATTATTATTATTATTATTATTATTATTAAATAAATTTGTAACGCGCGCAAGGTCACACCGAAATGTGAATCTGAGGCGCGGATAGTCAGCCGCCAGGTGAAGATGCACTTAGATTTCTAAATCCTTGAAAGCCAAGGAGAAATAGTGAGTTTTGAGCCGCTTTTGAAGGAAGGAAGTGAAGTTGAGCTACGAAGAGAAAGTGGTAGTCGATTCCATTCCTTTGGAGCAGAGGCGTGGAATGCACGAGAACCCATAACTGTTCTGCATCGTGGCTCAGCTAGAAGACCTGTACTTGATGAATTGTTATTGGCGTCCTGGAGCTCTACATCTAGGCCTACATATTATTCAATTTTGTGTGGCAGCGCTATGGAGTTCTATATCCGACCTCTGAATACATGCATTGGCGACACTGATTTCTTAGTCGCCAGAGCTAATGAACTGGCCTTAAGTTATGAACTTTCAGTTTTACCAAGTGACATGAGTGGCCTAGCCGATACAATCGACTGCTACAAGATTGAATCATACGACATGTATCCCGGTTTTGTTCGATTACGACGTTCGGGGGAAATGATCTATAATTGGAAATATAAGAAGTACGAATTTAACCATACAGCTCATATAAATAGTTACATGTCGCTAAATATGGATCGCCTTGCAACTGGGTTTTCCCCTAGTGCAGGCGAAAGGAATGCCTTGCCAAACATTATCAGTGGTCCAGCAATTAAGAAACAAGCAGAAAGGTCACCTGGGTATTTTGTCCAGAGTGATCTCGTCCGCAGCGTGTGGTGCCGTCAATGGCCTAAAGAAGCCCAAGGTTGGATTAAACGACCTAGGAATAACGGATGGCCAACCACTGATACAATTGCCGATGTTGTTAAAAATGGTTGTCATGTTGTGTACGTTCTGCATCGTTCTTGCAGAGACGATAAATACCAGTGGAGAATGTCATTTTCAGTTGCGGAGGTAATCTTACTTCAGAGTTGGACTCAAATTCAACAGATTGCCTACCATTTACTGAGATTCTTCGCTAAAAGAGTATTGATACAGAAGGATTGTCCAAAGGAGGATGAGGTTCTCTGTCCTTATCCTTTAAAGACGCTGATGCTATGGACTTGTGAAGATATGTCACCAGAATGGTGGAATTCCTCTTCTGTTATTGCGATCTGCTGTGAGTTGCTACAAAAGCTTTCAGAATGGCTAAAGAAGAAACACTGTCCAAACTATTTTATTCCTGAAACAAATTTATTTCATCAACCATCGAACTGCACAATAATTGACAATGTTGAAAGACAACTGACTGTATTCTGCCATCCTGGAATTCTTTGTCATTGGTTCGTGGAAAATTACATACATGTACTGTCATTCATTCAGAAACATTTCAAAGTTAAATTCACTCGGGAAGAAACGATGCATTTTATGGATTACATACTGCCTCTATTTGAATTTTGCAAAGTGAGTGAATCAAATTCATTGGACTATTTATTTTATTGCACATTCGCATATTCTCATTATAACAGTTGTGATGCAATAAAGCAAGGGTACAGTTCAGGAATGTACATGAGCCCAAAATTTCGACAAAGTACAAGATGCTTAGCGTTAAAAACAGACGACAGACTAATAGATGTTCCAGCAATACAGAACGTCTCATGTTTCACGTACTGTGATATCGTACTGCATCTTTTGAATGCTGCATATGGTTTAGGCTGCGGAGAGATTTCATGGGATAGCAGTCTCTTTGTGGAACTCCTTAAACGCAATTTCGATCGCACCTAAAATTACAAGGTCTAAGTTTCATAACTTTCCGAAAGCGCACACTGCACAAAGTAGTCAGTTTCAATTCCTGCGTGCTCAGAGTCTCATGGAAAATTTAACTGGATCAAATAGCCGTTCAGAATTTCAACTAGTGTCTCTGATGTCAAAAGAGTTTCTTAGCAAAGCAATAGAATATGACGACCCTATATCGAACGGCATTGCTCCTGCAGCTTTGGCCTATCTGGCTGCTCTTAATTTCGCCATATCGGAATATCAACAAGCAATGCGCTTTTGCGTGGCAGTTCTCAAGGATGAGATTTCTCAAAAGGATAAAGAAACACTGAATGCAGGTTGTTTGTTTTTTATTGACCATGTCGCAAGAATCATTGGATTGTATGTGCTTCACAAAAAGATTACTAATAATCTTCATTACATTGGCAGGCAGCTTTATCTTGACCTGCGTCTTTCACCAGAGGTGTTTGCTCGTTATTTGACTGTATTACCCACCAACAGAACATTGAGACATTTAAATTTATCTCGTGATTTTCCGGATTCAGCATTCCCCATGGATGAATATTTGAAGACTTTATTAAAACCGCGATGTATTGATTCGATGAAGACAGGTACTCGTTTCAATGCTGCCCGACAGAGAATTTATCTCAGAACAGATTCGCTGACAGAAACCGAGGCTTCGAGTTTGAGTCCCATGGTTGTTAAAGAAACAGTAATAGATGTTCTAATGGAATGTGCTTTATAAAATCTGACATCATTCTACAGTGTGATTCGAAACGACTTTGACATCCAGTGTAACACAATTGACTGCTATCGTGCTTTGTATCTTTATAAGAGTCGTCGATACGATGAAATGTTGCATTTATGCGAACGAATTCTACAGGAACCTGAACTGCAGATAGATTTGAAGGAATATGCGTTTGCGAATGTTTTGGTGTTGTCACCGTTTGATTCGTTCTTCGATGGAGACATACAGTCTTTGCTTGGATTTCACACACTCTTTTATTATTTATCACCTCTGAATGACGATATCGGGAAAGTTATGTTAACTGAGGAATCAACGTTTGAGCACTGGTTTGCCCAATTAGTGTATCATAATAGGTATGGACTCTTTTTCTTGCACATTATTGCTACATTGAAGGAAACTATTTCATTGGAAGACATTTTGTTGCAAGATATTTGAAAGTCAGATGTTGTATCCACTGCAATCTTCCATATGAAGAAGCAGTGACTGAACTTGCTGGTATGAAAACCAATCTTCCGTTTGAGTACATCATTCGCCGATTTCTTCTACGAAAGCTATTATTAAAAAATAGTTCCAGGGTTTCATCGTATCAGCGAACAAACTCTATTTCATATGAAATTACTTTCTTTTCGTGATCTGTGAAGCTGAATACTGAAACTTGCATCTAAGGTATTGTCGCGTGACCAGGCTCTCGACCGTTGTCAATGAAGAGCCAAGCCGGTCTAGAGGAGTTTCGCCCTTCGAGTGTGGAAATCACACACTCTGTTTTTTCAGTGCAGGATTGGAAACTCGACTGACAGCATCTGTACGCCAGTTTTATCGCAATGAATCAAAGGTTGTTCCCGTCTTCTTGCACTGAGCCGCAAGGGAGGGAGGCATTGGAGATGAAGGACTCAGAGTTACAACCCCACTGGCTTCTACGGCATCAGCGATACTCAAACTTGGAGTTTCCTGCGTGAAAAGCAGATCTGAGTTCGGTCCCTGTTCCTCCTTCGAACTTTCTTTTTAACCGTCTGCTCCATAGAACATATGTTTTCCGTGGATCCTCAGCGCTTGTTACAGACAGGCAACAAGAGAGACACTTCATGCATAGACTAAGTTGGAATCCCCTCCCTAACATCTTCTCTTTACTTTGAAATATCGATAATGGCCTTATGAAGAATCGCAAAAGAATCTTTACAGCAGTTAGAGCGCAATCGTTGTCTATTGCTAATCTGAATTAACCTTGTTATGATATAATTTAGAATAGCCATGTCTCTGAATTTGATTATTCTTCATTTTCTTGGTATTTTGTTGCTCTACACTGACATTACTATCGACGTGTTTATATACTTTTTGTACTAGGGCCTACTACTTTATGTGACTTTTAATCAGAGCGAAATAAATAATATCTTCATCATTTTTAATGGGCGATCTGCATTGACAGCCAAACAGAGGCTAATCATCGTTTAATGATTAGCGTAACTTTTTAATCTTGCCGAAATAAACAATGTGCAAATGTGGAAATGGTTTCATTTTAAACGGACGACTTCTCTCGATTATCGCATGCATTAACGGCCAGGAAACCCTTGTTAACTGGCTGGTTGTAGGCCTAATTGACAAAAAAGTGTTGACGAAAGCAGGATATCGTTGGTTGCTTTAACTTCCCCCTACGGCAACGCAATTTTAAGAACAGACAAATCTTGCGCAAGTTGGCCAAAAATTTTAAAGATGACAATGCATCCACTAATCATAATGCATCAGATTATTTTGACAATAGTCAATGCATTATCTAAATATGGTTATTATTCGTTGTTATACCACAATTAGTTAAGTGACCTACTTAAGTGTTGTTAGTTAAGCCAGTTATTCTCATTTTTTTCTGACAATGCTATTTGTGTAGACTATACTCAACTGTCATACCTCTGCTAACATGGTAAACGGGTATCCCTAACTTAGCGGGACTTCAGTCCCTTCTGGGAACCGCATTGTTTCCCTCAAACGTTAATAAGATAATCATGTGATCCGTCTGCTTTAATTTCCAAACTTATGATCGTTGATTATGATTATTCTGGATCACTACTTGTAAACTATTCTATGGAAACAATAAAAGGATTGATTGATTCATTTTGTTTATAAAAAGTCATTCAACGAATACCTTAAGGAGACCGACAGTGTGAATTCAGTCCTCTCCTATAGGCTGGTCCAATGATAAAGGTGTAGTATGACATTGCGGATTTTCTGGCTATCGTCATTATACAGGCTTCTTCCTAGTTCTACACGAGTGTTCAGAAGACTTTCATTTACATTTTAATTAGCTTAGTAACTGGCAATGGTTAGTCTATGGGTTTTGGTAATGATGTTGGACTGTAGTAGATTATAGTTCGTGTTTCATGGTTTTCGATGTCCCAGTCACGTTGCTGAGGGTTTCTTAACCTCTTAGCTGCCGCTCGTCTTGAATTATCTGTACGCTGTGTGTCCTTATGACATACAGTCACCTCTGTGTTTAGTGTGGCACTGGAGACACTGACTATTTTTCAAAGCCTAGGCACATGAAAGTCATTACTGTATATTCTGCAATGCTTGGACTACTATTGGGCTACTTTTGTGCTATGTTTATAAAACTGCTAGAAGTGCTAAATGTGTTGCGCGTTCTTAGGTGTAGATGTTTTATCACAGATGTTTTGCAATCACTTTCGACATTTTATTGCGATAACATTCGATATTTGTGCGATAACGCTTGACATTTTTACATGGCTGCAAAGAAGTTTACTAAGGAATAAGTGCTTCGTATGTAAGAATATAGCTATCATAGTTTCGTGTTTGTTCCAAGAAAGCAGTAGCTCGGGAAGTGTTTGAAGGTAGTGTATCCAACCTCACTATTACCTCAGCCAAGTACATTCCTAAGGCGGATAAAATTATACATTATATCCGATACCAGAGAAGACAATATATCACTGTATTATTTTTTACAGTGTTCATTTTTCCAAAGAAAGTTACAAGTGTGAGCATGCTCATTGCTCCTGTCTCGGCGACACAGAGCCAAAACTTGAGCGAGCATCGACGCCTTAGAAGCCATTGGTTACGGGGGCCCCTATAAGAAAGGCAAGCGAGGTGAAAGCCGTTTCTGCTGTACCAAGTGTCAATCAAAAGCTGCTCTTTGCATCGATGATTGCTTTGCTGCGTAGTCCTATCATACTAACTAATGTACTGGAAATATTTTGGTTAGTTAGGTCTATTGCATCCGTTTTCAACGCAATTGCACTCGAGGCAATTTTCTCGGCTAAAATTTCGAATAGGGCGCGATATAAATTATTTATCATATTAGCTACAAAATCATGTGTGAAGGCTATAGGCGAGGTAGTCATTCAGTGTTCATACAAATATATCTCTAGGAAACAGGCTTAGGATCGTCCGATGTATTTGCTCTCTATTTAAGTAAACACCCTGTTCAGTAGACATTTCTCGCCTCTGTATCTCTGCAGGAACCGAAAGAATTGTTCACGAGACACTTCTTTACCCTGTAATTAAGTTGCGGCTTGTCCACTTACTATTTTTCAATAAACGAATTATCCACAGGTGCTATGAATCGTTCCAGGTTCGGGGTACTTTATAGAGATGTGTCGAAAGTTTACGGTCATTGTTGAGAACTTTTTATCAAGGACGAGTCATATCGTTATTCAGAAGCAGACTAACTGAAGACTTCAGATCTACTGTCATCAAAATCATGTAGAGTCATTTGATTTGCATTATTTACAACATAGCTAACCATTCTTCAGGTTTAGGTCCATCGTTATGCTCATGGCTAAAACCAATAGAATAGAGAGACAGAGCTCATTTAGCATGAAGCTGCAGATTAGGTTTTCATTAAGTTCTACATATTATGAGTTTGTTTGGTTACTTGTTAAAATTTTGTCAAAAATAACGACTTGATCCATTAATTGATGAATCAAACGCCATTCGGCCTTTACCAAAAGCACAATGAACCATAGTAAAAAGCGATGGGGTCGTATCAATACATCTACACAACAGCGGCCGACAGAAGCAATGTATAATGCCATTGCATTCTAGTATGTATTGTTTTACAAACCTGACAGATATATAGATAGACAATGAATAAAGATAGATAGAAAGATAGATACAGATAGATAGATAGATAGATAGATAGATAGATAGATAGATAGATAGATAGATAGATAGATAGGTAGGTAGATAGATAGATAGATAGATAGATAGATAGATAGATAGATAGATAGATAGATAGATAGATAGATAGATAGATAGATAGATAGATAGATAGATAGATAGATAGATAGATAGATAGATAGATAGATAGATAGATAGATAGATAGATAGATAGATAGATAGATAGATAGATAGATAGATAGATAGATAGATAGATAGATAGATAGATAGATAGATAGATAGATAGATAGATAGATAGATAGATAGATAGATAGATAGATAGATAGATAGATAGATAGATAGATAGATAGATAGATAGATAGATAGATAGATAGATAGATAGATAGATAGATAGATAGATAGATAGATAGATAGATAGATCAAGATAGATAGAAAGATAGATAGATGGATGGATGGATGGATGGATGGATGGATGGATGGATGGATGGATGGATGGATGGATGGATGGATGGATGGATGGATGGATGGATGGATGGATGGATGGATGGATGGATGGATGGATGGATGGATGGATGGATGGATGGATGGATGGATGGATGGATGGATGGATGGATGGATGGATGGATGGATGGATGGATGGATGGATGGATGGATGGATGGATGGATGGATGGATGGATGGATGGATGGATGGATGGATGGATGGATGGATGGATGGATGGATGGATGGATGGATGGATGGATGGATGGATGGATGGATGGATGGATGGATGGATGGATGGATGGATAGATAGAAAGATAGATAGACAGACAGACAGACAGACAGACAGACAGACAGACAGACAGACAGACAGATAGATAGATAAAGCGCAGTTTGCGGACAATACGATGCTGGTGCCTGAATTTGAGAATACGGGGAGGCAAGTGGCACGGGCGTAACTTCTTCCACAAAGTAGCTTGAAGTTCAGTAAATGCAGGTGTATCGTATCGTATTTAAATATTTGTAAAGCGCCTCTCGTAGGGTGAACCGTTCAGAAGCGCTCCCAGTGTGCTAAGCCCCGTGAAAATAAACAGGTTTTGAGAAAAGCGAAGGAAGAAGAAAGACTGCCAGAGAGAATTTTAGAGCGAACAGATGGAGAAAGAGCATTCCAAAGAGAGGGACCAATTGAAGCAAAGGAACGAGCCTTTATACACCACAGACAGATCACACCATCCAACTGAAAAGCGCTACTTGGGTGTAAATGTATGCTCGCAGCGACTCGCAGCGATTGTCGAAGGAAATCGTCCATTTAAAATGAAACGATGTTCACATTTAGGAATACACATTGTTTATTTCGTCAAGATTAAAAAGTTACATTAATCAATACAAGATGATTAGCCTCTGCTTGGCTGTCAATGCAGGTCGCCCATTCAATTGGAGATATTATTTATTTCGCTCTGATTAAAAGTTAGCTTACGTAATGTAGTACAAAATGGTTAGCCTAGGATGGCTAATCATATTTAAACACGTAGATGATGTCAGTGCAAAGTTACCAAATGCCAGGATCATAAACAATAATCAAAATCAGAGACATGGCTATTCTAAATTATATCATAACAAGGTGAATACAGAATAATAGACAACGATTGCGCTCTAACTGCTGTAAAGATTCTCTATCGATTCTTCAACGGCAAGGCAGAAGGAATCGACAACATCCCAATAGAAATGCTGAGGAATTTAGGAGAGAAAGCAATGAATGAATTGGTGCAACTATGCCAGGACATATATAATACAGGAGTATGGCCAGAGGACTTTCTTCAGACCATAGTTATACCGATACAGAAGAAACCGAATGCAATAAACTGCGAAGACCATCGCACTATAAGCCTCCTTACCCACGCATCAAAGATACTGCTAAGAATAATAACAAAAAGATTGCAGACCAAAGCGGAAACGGATAATTGCTTAGGAGAGGAACAATATGGGTTCAGGAAGAGGGACAAGAGATGCAGTGGCAGCGCTACACTGTTAAAAAAAATCGTGGAGATCTCCACTAAAATTGGTGGTCCACAAACAACACCCTAGGGTGGAAATATTTCCACCATTATACAAAGGTGGTCCAGTTCCACCTTTGACTTTAGGTGGAATATTCCATCATAACTGGGAACTTTCCATCTTAGCTGAAGGGTGGAATCTACCACTCACTGATCGGTACTTTCCACCCTTCGGGAAAGGTGGAGATCTCCACTAAAGTTGGTGGTCCACAAACAACACCCTAGGGTGGAAATATTTCCACCATTATACAAAGGTGGTCCAGTTCCACCCTTGACTTTAGGTGGAATATTCCATCATAACTGGGAACTTTTCCCTCTATCTGAAAGGTGGAATCTACCACTTGCTCTCCACCCTATCTGAAAGGTGGAGTCTGCCACTTGCTCATGGCTACTCTCCACCATATTTGAAAGGTCGACCCACTCTCATGGGAAATTTCCACTTCAGTTCAATGGTGGAATCCGCCACTCACTTATGGGACATTTTCGCTTTAGCTCAGTAGTGTAACCTACCACTAACTCGTGGGAAATTTCAGCTTATTCTCATTTTCATTTCCTTTTAATTATTCTAATTAATATCATGATGCTCAAAATTATGGCCGCATGTAAATAGAAATGATTGATTCTAGCTAGATTTAAGACAAAACATAATATCTTTTATATAGATTTTTACTAAGAAAAATATATATACACTATGCTGATAACAGTAAGAAAAAGCATGCACTACCAAGCAGAGATTCAAACGAAAGCAAAAATAATAGTAATTTATTGAAGAAGTCAGTTCATAACAGTCTTTAGCCACTCCAGACTGGAAATCTAAATA
>JACEVL010000352.1:45000-284788 GCA_020284085.1 Aporrectodea caliginosa
CACCACCACCACCGCCATCATCATCAGCACCATCATCATCGTCATCTCCACCATCGTCGTCATCATCGTCATCACCACCACCACTGCCACCACCATCATCATCAGTATTATTTGGCGTGAGCCATTGTTTACGTGTAGCACTATGTAGGCCTATTGTACTACGAGGTAACTCGTAAATGACGGTCAATGTGTTAATCGACGTCAGTAATAATTTGGCATTTGCACTATAACAGTAAAAAGTACAACTCACTGTGCTGTGTGCATTCGTTGTAGATCTCTTAGTTGAGCGTACAGGAATGTCTCCAAGTTGTCTTATGCTGCTTAACACCGGTTTTCGGATGGTTGAAAATAACGGCTCTTTATAAGCATACGTTCCACCTTGAGTTCGAGACCTCAGTCATAATTTTAATTACAAGACTACTTGAAGAATTACGCTTTCAAAAATTTATTTCTAAACTCGGAGATTAGACGAAGTAAGGTATTTTAATACTGCTTTATTGCTAACACATCTATTTCTATAATGCTACGGTTCGAGCGCAGAGGAATGCAATATCCAGATGTCGTATAATATTGTGTATACGTGGGCATCCCTCTTCGCTGGCATCAAGCTCTGAACGGCTTTAACGGACGATTCTGGCTTGTCATTAGGGGCCTACTTGGGGTATCGCGCTGAAGAGGTGTTTGCCTAGAATTCCCAGGGCTGCAAACTTCAGACATTCTGCCACACCAAATGATCCTTGTCGATACCGACTTTATCCCATGGGGCGTGTGGGCAATAACGGCTCTATCTGGGTCTCCGTCTGATAATGAGAGCAGATGTCGCAGTCTGAGACTAACGGCCGGGTGATACAATGGACACAGCTTCTTGGGAATATCTGATGCACGCATTAGATCTAACTCGTGTTATATTCCACCCCTGGTCAGGTTTAACAAGCGCATCACACGCTTGATGGTAATCTCCACGACAGAAATGGCATGCCACCTTTCCTCTAATTGAGTCCACCCAAAGATGTCATTTTCCATGGTCTCTCCACGATTTTCGGTAACAGTGTAAGAGTAATAGCGGAAAGAAGCATCCAGCATGGACAGGACATATACATCTGTTTCGTCGACTATGAAAAAGCTTTCGACAGAGTGGACTGGAAGAAATTGATGAGAATATTGAGACGAATAGGGGTGGACTGGAGAGAAAGAAGACTGATAGGCAATCTATACATGGGACAAAGAGTAAAGATAAGAATCGATGGAGAATACTCAGAACCCGGAAAATAGGAAGAGGAGTGAGGCAAGGATGCCCACTATCACCAATTCTATTCAACATCTACATAGAAGAAATTGTTAGAGAAACGGTAGAGGAGCTGGAAGAGGGGGTAAAAGTGGGTGGGAAAATGGTGAAAGCATTGAGATTTGCAGACGATCAGGCGATGATGGCAGGCAGTCAGGAAGGTCTACAACTAATGATGGACCGCTTAAACAGCATATCAATGGACTATGACATGAAAATAAACATAAAGAAAACAAAGGTCATGAAGATAAGTAAGAGAGGGGAAGAAACAATAAACATCACATTAAATGGGGAAGAAATAGAACAGGTGAAGAAGTTCTGCTATCTGGGAAGTGTGGTTACAGAGGATGCAAGGTGCCATGTGGAAGTGAAAAGAAGAATAGCTATGGGAAAAGATGCATTCTACAAAAGAGGGGAGCTCCTCAGAGGCGGTCTAAACAGGAAGCTGAAGAAGAGAATGGTAAAGACATTAGTGTGGAGTGTTGTCCTATACGGCTCTGAGACATGGACAATGAGGCAAGAAGACATAAAACGACTAGAGGCCTTTGAGATGTGGATCTGGCGCAGAATGGAGAAAATCAGCTGGGTGGAGCGAAGAACGAATGAGGAAATCTTACAGCTGGTGGAAGAAAAAAGATCACTGATAGGCACTATACGTGGGCGGCAGAAGAAATGGATAGGACACATCTTAAGGAGCGACACCCTACTAAGAGACATCATTGAGGGAAGAATGGAGGGGGAAAAGATGCGAGGTAGGCCAAGAACAATGCTACTGGACTGGATGTTGGCAGAGGAGGGATACAGCGGACTGAAAAGAGAAGCAGAGAACAGAGAAAAATGGCGTCGTTGGACATATGAACCTGCCTGAGGGCAGAGAACGTGAAGAAGAAGATCGATTCTTCGCAACAGGGGTCACCATCAACATGTCAAATTAAAGAGAGTACATTAGGGAGGGGAGCCAACCTAGTCTAAAAGGCTTCCCACTTGTTGCCTGGACCCAACTCAGATCTGTTTCTCGAGCAGGAAAGTCCTAGGTTGAGGGTCGCTGACACCATGGATTCCGTAGAAGACGGACGGCGATACATTGGGGCTGTTACAGTAGGTCCGAGTCTTTCCTATCCAATGTCTGCCTCCCTTTGTGGCGCAGTACAAGAAGGTGAGAACGACCTTTTATTAATTGCGATGAAATTGGCTTCCTTTTGGGGTCTGCAGATCCTGTCAGCCGAGTTTCCAATCCCCGCACTGACAAAACAGAGTGCATGTTTTCCAAACTTGATGGGCGAAAATCTTCTAGACTGGATTGGCTTTTCATTGACAACTGTCGATAGTCTGGTCACGCGACAATACTTTAAATGAAGACTTTCGTATTCAGTTTCACATATCACGAAAATCATATTTCACATGAAAACAGAATTTCCTCGCTGATACAATGAAAGCCTGGACCTATTTTTTAATAATAATATTATGTAGCTTTCGTATAAGAAATCTCCGAATGATGTGCTCAAACGGAAGATTGACTTTCTTAGCAGCAAATTCAGTCACTGCTTCTTCATATGGAAGATTGCAGTCGATACACCATCTGACTTTCAAATATCTTGCAACAAAATGTCTTCCAAGAAAATAGTGACGCATTATGCGGTAGTGAACTTCAAGAGAAACCAGTTCACGCCTATTATGATATACAAATTGGGCAAACCATTGGTCAAACGTTGATTCTGTAATTAACATATCTTTCCTCATACCGTCATTCAGATATGATAAATAAGAAAAGAGTGTGTGAAATCCAAGCAAAGACTGTACATCTCCGTCGAAGAAAGAATCAAGCGGTGGCAACACCAAAACATTGGCAAATGAAAATTTCTTCAGGTCGCTCTGAAGTTCAGGCTGCTGTAGAATTCGTTCACATAAATGCAACATTTCATCGTATTGACGACTCTTGTAAAGATACAAAGCACGATAGCAGTCAATTGTGTTGCAATCGATGCCAAAGTCGTTTCGAATCACACTGTAGAATGAAGTCATATTTTCTAAAGCACATTCCATTAGAACACCAATTACTCTTTCTTTAACAACCTTGGAACTCAAACTTGAAGCCTTGGTTTCTGTCAGCGAATATGTTCTGAGATAAACCCTCTGTCTGGCAGCATTGATATGATAACCCGACTTCATCGAATTAATACATCGCGGTTTTGATAAATTCTTCAAATATTCATCCATAGGGAATGCTGAATCCGGAAAATCACGAGAAAAATTTAAATGCCAGGATGTTCTTTTGGTGGACAATACATTTAAATAATGAGCAAACACGCAGATCAAGATAAAGCCGCCTGCCAATGTAACGAAGATTATTAGTAATCTTCCGGTAAAGCACGTACAATCCAACTATTCTTGCAACATCGTCAATAAACAACAAACAACCTGCATTCAGTGTTTCCTTATCCTTTTGAGAAGTCTGATCCATGAGAACTGCCAAGCAGTAGCCTACTGCTATCTGGTAATCTGATGTGCCGAAATGAAGAGCAGCCAGATATGCCAAAGCAGCAGGAGCAACGCCATTTGATTTAGAGTCGCCATATTGTACAGCCTTTCTAAGAAACTCTTTTGACATCAGAGACAGTAGTTGAAATTCTGAACGGCTATTTGATCCAGTTAAATTTTCCATGAGACCCTGAGCTCGCAGGAATTGAAACTGACTACTTTGTGCTGTGTACGCTTTCGGAAAGTTATGAAACTTAGACCTTAGAATTTTGCCTTGCATAGAAATTGCGCTTACAAGTTCCACAAAGAGACTGCTATCCCATGAAATCTCTCCGCAGCCTAAACCATATGCAGCATTCAAAAGATGCAGTAGGATATCATAGTACGTGAAACATGAGTCGTACTGTATTGTTCGAAGATCTATTGATCGATTGTAATACCTCAACTCAAAACATCTTAAATAATATCCTAATGTTAAACTGATTTGCAGTCCTGAACTGTACTCTTTCTTTAGTATAGTAAGACTTTTATCATGAGAACATGTGTAATAAAATAAAATATCCAGAGATTCTGAACCATTCGCTTTCCAAAATTCATTAAGAGGCAGCATGTAATCCATAAAATGTATGTGTCATCCATAGTTTCTTTCAGAGTTCTTTTAATATCGAAATGTTTGTGAATGAATGACAGTATGTAATTTTCCATGAACCAATGACAAAGAATTCCAGACTTGCAGAATACCATTCAATTGTCTTTCAGCATTGTCAATGATCGTGCAGTTCAATGGCTGATGAAATAAATTTGCTTCAGGAATAAAATAGTTTGGACAGTGTCTCCTCTTTAGCCATTCTGAAAGCTTTTTTAACAACTCACAGCAGATCGCAATAACAGAAGAGGAATTCCACCATTCTGGTGACGTTTCTTCACAAGCCCATAACATCAGCGTCTTTAAATGATACGGACAGAGAACCTCATCGTCCTTTGGACAATCCTTCTGTATCAATACTCTTTTAGCGAAGAATCTCAGTAAATGGTAGACAATCTGTTGAATTTGAGTCCAACTCTGAAGTAAAATAACTTCTGCCACTGAAAATGACATTCTCCACTGTTTTTCATCGTCTCTGCAAGAACGATGCTGAACGTAGACAACATGACAACCATTTTGGACAACCTCGGCAATTGTATCAATGGTCGGCCATCCGTTATTCCTAGGTCGTTTAAGCCAACCTTTGGCTTCATTAGGCCATTGAGGGCACCACACGCTGCCGACGAGATCACTCTGGTCAATATGACCAGGTGACCTTTCATTTTGAAGCTTGATTGCTGGACCACTGATAATGTTTGGCAAGGTGTTTCCTATGCCTGCTCTAGGGGAAACGTCAATTGCATGGCGATCCATATTTAGTGACATGTAACTATTTATATGCGCTGTATGGTTAAATTCGTACTTCTTATATTTCCAATCATATATAATTTTCCCCAAAAGTCGTAATCGAATAAAACCTGGATACATGTCGTATGATTCAATCTTGTAGCAGTCGATTGTATCGGCTAGGCCACTCATGTCATTTGGTAACTGTAGTGAGATCGGCCAAGACTATATTAATATTAGTATATAATTATATGTTAGTTTAGATTTTATATAAAGTTGCCATTATGAATGTTTAAGATTGTAGCAAGTATAAGAAAATGATTGACAGCCGACAGCTGACGACATACGTAGGGGAGCGGAGGCGAAGGCCACGCCTGTCAAAGGGTGAAGGAGAGAGAAGGCAGATAGCAGAGCAAGGCAAGAGGGAACGGACTGCAGGGCGCGGTTGGGGGGCGAAAGCGTTGATTGACAGGCGGTGGCGATAGGGAAGACAGGAAAAAGCGGAAGAGGGAGAATTCGGGAGGCAGATTTGGAGAGAGAGGGATTCTCGAGGGAGCGAAGAGAGCGAGAGAAGAGGGTCAAGGAGAGGGCCAAGGGAGCAGGATCGGAGGGATGCGAGTGCGGACCTCTAAAACGACAACCTGACTCTGATAATTACTGTTCTGTAAATACGCCATGTATATACATATATAGTTCTCGTCTGTCTAAAAGTTGGAAATGTTTAGCTCCACAAGGCTGCCCTTGTTACACATGAAAAGATAACCCTGTATGCAAAAATTTGGACAGATTGAACTATGTTTAGAGGTCGCGCCTTTTGCACACTTTTACATTATATAGTATGAAGCGTAAAAAGACATGTAGGCCCCCTATCATTATGAATAGCAAGGCAGTTACTATTTTGAACGTTGAACAGCCTAATAAAAATATATACCGCAGTGTTACTGCTTAGTCAGAGTGCATTAAATGCAAATAATTTGTAATGCAATATAATTTTTTACTATGAAAGTAGTTTTCCAGTCTGCATAAATAACCGTCATTGAAGTGCCGGAAAACGCGAAAACCGCGATTATTTCATTTTGCTCTTGTCGGAAAAGAAATCATTGTGTGATGACTGGAGACAAGTTGCAGCAGGTATTGTGTCTGTGACTCATCCTTAGTTATGTGACAGAATTAACCAATTTCAACAATTATTGGCTGAGATCTGATCATTTTTCTTCGATTTTTGTTAGATTTTGTTTCTTATGACCTTGAAATGACCTTGAACGACCCTGAATTTAGTATTTATATTTTAATCAAAATATAGCTCTCATCGAGATAAATAAACAGTAAAAAGTTCATCTAAATTGGACTCCTCATTAATTTGTTGTGATAAAAAGAGTAAATCGACAATGGAACCAAGTTCCAAAACCCAAGCATGCGGTTTTTGCGATTTCTACAAAAAAGTGTCAAAATGGCGCGACCTCTAAACATGCTCAGATCTCTTCAATTTTTTCACCACATAGTCTTCTTGTCAAGTGGAACAAGGGCAGCCTTGTGGAGCAGCATGTTTCAACAAAAATTATTTCCCCGTGTAAGTTTGGGCCACACTAATATACATATATTTCTCGTCTGTCTATAAGAATTTCGTCAAGTGAAGCGTCTCGTGTGTCTCTGCGTGATTAAATCCACGCCTACATATACTTAGCCGAAGTTAAGCCTGCGCTCAGCCACATAACACCGCTACCACCATAACTGAAAGGATAGTGCAAGTAACATCGTTTTCAGTACATTGTGCCAGCAGGGATTCACGATATTTGCAGAGAGACCGAACGAAGACTCGCGGAATAGACAGTCCGAGGAATAGACGAACGGAACAACGGAAGCGAGACGACGCGGGATAACCAGGGAACTCCTTAACGGACTGAACGCGGCGGCTTCTTTGGGACCACACGTTCTGCTCCTGGAGAAAACGCAAAGGAGAGGAAGAAGACGGATCGAAGGAACAGACGAACAAGACAGCGAGGGAGACGGACGATTCAATCGAAGGAAACGACCAACTGGAGTCGGACGAAACGGATCGAAGGGAACGAACGATTCATCCGACGCAAGGAGACTCTAGTACCTCTGAAAACCCATTCCAGCGGAAGCGGCGGCCTCTTCGGAGCTACACTTCAGACAAAGCTGATAAACCATCGGGTGAGCAGAGTCCAAGTTGTTAAAATTATTGTCAACTGTCATAAAACTGCTAATTGGTTGGTGATTGAAGGGTTATTGAAAACCCGTAGCAATCTGAACTGTGTGAAAGGATTATATAGATATTGTACGAAAGCGTAGCAATTTTTCAGTTTTGCCCTGTTGGCAGAGAGATTATTAAGATTTTGTTTGCCACGTTGGCAGTGTGATCGGTATAGTTACTTTAGTATAAGCCCCGTTGGCTGTATACGCGTCAGTTGGTTGAGGAATAATAAAGGCAGAATTAAACCGCTCGGATAGGCCTTCACCTTTGAAATCAAGCTGATCGCTTCTGCATTCGTCGTCGTCTATGGCGCCTCCCAGTGTCTCGTAATCGCCCTCGCATGGTTCTGCTGTGAGTATTACGCTGACTCTGGGTATTTGCACCGTCGGGTCGCGTGCATGCCATAACTTTAATAGGTTTATATGGTATGTCTTCGGTCCTTTGTCCGTTAAAATTTCGTAATTAACTGCGGACAGCTTTCTGGTTACGGAGAATGGTCCGTCCCATTTGGCGAGCAATTTGTTCTCTGTTGAATGTCTGAGGAGCAGGACTTCTTGGCCTGCTTCCAAGACTCTGTTTGACGACTTTTTGTCATAGTACTCCTTTGTTTTCTGACGTACTTGTTTGGCGTGCTCTGTTGCTAATTCGACGCTTCTTTTTAAGTGATTTTGCGTCGTGGTTAGGTATTCGACTACACTCCTTTTGCTTGGCAGTGTGTATAGCTTACCTGTCCATGCGTCGTGCACGACTTGGAGGGGTCCTCTTACATCATGCGAGTAGAGTAGTTCAAATGGAGAGAAACCTGTTACTGTGGAGGGTATTTGTCGACAGCTGAAAGCCAGAAATGGAAGACAACATTCCCATGACCTGGGGTCGTCTTCTATAACCTTTCTCAACATTTCTCTTAATACTCGGATCATCCTCTCTGCACTGCCTGCTGTTTCGTGGTGGTCTACAGTAGAAAATACCGGTGCTATGCCTAACAAGTCCTGTAAGCCTCTTACAAGTTGGTTCTTGAAGTGAGTGCCGTTATCAGACTTGATGACGCGTGGAATACCTGTGCGTGCAAACACTTCTACTAATGACTTTGCCACGCTCTTAGCGGTAACGTTCGAGAGAGCTATGAACTCGGGCCAATGTGTGGTCTGCTCCACAATGATGAGTACGTATTTCTTTCCTGAAGAGGACTTTGGGGTGATTGGTCCCATGACGTCATAAACTATGACCTCCCACGGATTGTCTATTATCGGGACCTCGATTAATGGCGCCCGTTCTGATTTCTTGATGATGGCGGTCTTCTGGCATTCTGGACATGATCGCACGTATTCTTGTATATCGGCCGTCATTGATGGCCAATTGAACGTCTTGGTTATACGTGACGTGGTTGCTTGCACTCCCCTATGTCCTCCCCATATAGAACCGTGTGCCATCTCCAATACTTTTGACCTATATCGCTTTGGTATGACTAACCGTTTTTGCGCTTCCTCTGTTCTTCCATCCTGGTTCGTTTTATTCGTCCTATACAAATAACCTTCTTCGACCACGTAGTCTCCGTCTCCCTCCCTCGCGCGGTTCCAGATGTTGGACAGAGTTGGGTCGTTGTGCTGTGCGTGTTTGAAGCCGCCTGCATCGCTCGTAAACCATTCGTCTGTGTTTGTAATTATGTCGCTGTCTTGCCCTTCTGATGTCCGCGTGCCTACCGTTATATGACCGCTCTCCTCTTCACTTCTGAAGACACCATCAATCATCTGATTTCCTTCGCTGTCAGCCTCTTCCGCTGACTCCTGCAGGGCTTCATTATTAGCAGATGTGGCAGTCTCATCCTCTGCCGCTTGCTGTAGCGCTGATTGATTTTGCAGGTGGTCATTTTCCTGCCGTGTCGAGTCATTAAAATCGTTGGGGTCATATACGTCGTTAGGGTCATAAACGTCTATCGGTCCGGCTACCGTCTCGTTCTTTGAACTGGGGGTTTCGTTACTCGACGTCAAATTCTGGCATTCGTCTCGCCTTTCAGTATCGCCTCCGCTCTGGCGGGGTTCGTTGCGTGCGCTATCGGTCTTATCTTCCTGTAGGCCTACCGCCGTTCGCAGTTTGTCTGCTTCGTCATAGTCGCATCGTCTGGTTGCAATTAGTGTCATGGGGTGGGGCGATAAAGAGCCGTCTTGTCTGCGCCCGTTACTGGCCACCACCGAATCAATTAAGTCCGGATTTGAAACGTATAAATCATGGCCCGTGATCATCTCGATTCCCAAGCGTGGAATAACCCCTGCCTTGATTTTTATCTTACGATCGGTTCCAAATGTTGGGGACCATATTTCAATTTCGCATGTTTTAACACATTTTACGTTGCCAAAAGCACACTGAATTGTCATGGGCTCACATGTGGCAGATGGATTGTCTCTTGCTAATTCTGAATCGATCAAAGTTACTTGAGACCCACTGTCCCGCAATGACTGCACAAGCTTCCCGTTCACATACATGGGTACTATAAACTGTTGTTGATAATCAATTACCTTTTCATGGTTTGACTTGGGTTTTACAAATCTCATTTAAATACCTACCTCGCTGTATTTTCACAGATTGGAAATCGTTGTTAAATTTCGATATTTCTAACCTGGTTGAACTTGAAATCTCAAATCATCAAAATCTTTAATGTTTCCTCTACGTAGGTTAGAGGCCCCTAAGTACATACATGTATAAAGTGTATATTCCCGGATCGGCTATTTTCAGATGGATTAAGGCCTATATAACGGCATCCGAGCCGCGTGAGCATACATGTACACTGTCAACGTTGCAAACAGGATTTGCATTTCAGTGGCTTACATGTCGAGGACGCTTGCAAGCCGGAGGTAATTAATGATGACGCACAATTAGTAGCATACGTGCATAAGAAACGCCCCGTCATGTTAAGGCCTTGTCATCATCATCATTATCATTATCATCATTATCATTATCATCATCATCATCATCATCGTCGTCGTCGTCGGTTCCTGACGCGGCCATTTGGCGGCGATAAGTACGAATAAATGTTTTCCGTTGTCCTCGGTCGTTTATCATCTACATCTATGATCTTTATAATGGTATTTCATCAATCTCTAGTATGATAATCTAGCGCAGTGGGGCATCATGGCTACGCGATTTTAAAGTGGAAGATTTCATTGTGTACTGCTGGATGCAGGTCACATGGCCTGCCAATTGGCAAACGTCTCTGTTCTGTTATTTCTACTGAGCTGGTTTATACTGTGTATGGACAGTGGATATTGCTGTACAGGCCATGGAGAGTTGGAAACTGGTAACTAAAGATGACTTCTGGCTACAGCCGAGAAGACAATTGTAATCATTAGTTTATGCAATAAGCTTTTAAAGTAGGACAATTCTAATTAACACGAAAGTGTTGACGACAGCAGGATGCTGTTGGCTCTTTAACTTTGCCCTACGACAATTCAATTTCAAACACAAACAAAATCTTGCGGAAGTCGCCCAAAAATGATAAAAGGTGACATTGCATCCACTAATGCATCGGATTTAAAAAAAATGAAAAGTCAATCATTGGTACTTTAAAGAGATCGACAGTGTGAATTCAGTTCTCTTCGTTGCTGGTCCAATGATAAAGTGTAGCATGACAATGGGGGTTTTCTGACTATCGTCATTACAAGCTGCTTTCTAGTCCTACACGAGTGCTGGGCGCCTGTTTATAGCTGCCGCTACATGTACTGTATAATTACTACATTATCATAATTTATTTTCATAGCTTATTATAACTTCTGTGTGTTTTATTTTATATTGAATTTCGATGTTCCATTGTGAGTTCGCTAATGGATTATTTAAGGCAATACTTGCTTACTTACTTATAAAATTAGATGTTATTGAATTAGAAAGCGCTTCAGCATTGGACGCTGGTTTGTGCTGTTCGCGTCGTTTTTGTTCATTTTGTATTGTATTGCACCTTTTCCCCCCATTGCTATTGTTTTTTATTATTGTTATTATTATAACTATTGTTTTAATCATAACAACAGCAACTGCTACTTTCACTACCACTACTACTAGCCTACTAAGAGCAATATTAGGCCTAATACTGATATTACAAATGTTCTTTCGTTTAGCGCTGAATACCAGATTGAATGGTCGGCCTATAGGGCCTATCGATTAGGGTTCGACACCTAAGACCACGTCTCTGTTGCTGTTATTTCTAAACGTGCATTTGAATGAGTGTATCTCTTCATTAGCTTTTACTCTGCATGGAATAGCTCCTGTCAATCATAGAAGCATGGCCATTGAAAAATCCATTGAAAAATCCTGCTTTGCCGATTGTTTTACCGTCTTTTGGCATTTCATCTGGAAATGTAATTTGTTGTTGTCGTCGGCTCACATCGCTTTCATTTCTCGGCGCTATACAATCCAATATCGACGCTTTTCACCGTATAGACAGACCAAAAAATTACACCAAATGCAGTACGTAGTTTCATCAATTAAAGAATTTTAGCCGATAAACTATCAAAGAACCAACGTCAAACTCTGGTAAGGACATACACAAAAATTAATTGTAAACGTAGTATACTTTAGCTTGTATGTACATGAACATAGTCACTGTCATCTGGATATTAACCACTAACATAATAGCCTACTGGTCGTGAATCTAGGGTCGAACTAATCTACTTCTTCCCACACCCAATGTAATTTACTATTTCCATTTCTTTAGCGGGTCAGCTGCGGTCAGCAGTCAGCTATTATAAAGGAATGCCTCTGTGAAAGTTAAGTTTCTTTTTCTCGTTGCATGATGCGTCGTAATGCATCAATTGCACTGAGGGCAGTACGCATTGCTCTAAGCTTGAATTTACCATACTGATTTTTAGGAAATGCTACACCACAAAGTTGCCAATTTGTTCTCAGGAAATTATAACTGTAATTGCTTAATAGGATATCTTCAAGATACTTTAACAAACTTTTCATGCTATTCCAGGTCGAAATGGGAAAATGGAAAGCATTCCGTTAATCATTCCGTTAATCTTCAAGTGGATAGTAGGGTGGTCGCATCTCTAATGGAAAATTTTCAACGTCACTTGTTCACTTTCGCCAACCCGGCATTCCGTGCCAATTGGTTTAGAAGTAATGTAGCCCAAAAATTATCAAGATCGAACAATATCTAGAACTCGCACAACGTCTTTGAAATTTTATTTTTACAAATAATATTTAATGTTCTTTTGTTTCGAGTATGAGTATTTGATACGCATTTTTGGACCTATGTTTAGTTTTAAACAGAAAGGCTAGATGATTTTACTTAAGCACAACTAAAACATAATTTCTACACTGTTTATGTTCTCGATGATTGTTTGTTATTTGTTTTTATTCTGCTTTTTAGTGGTATTTGATCCGTGAGTTCCTGAGACCGATAACCACAAATCAATTCGAACAAGCATACACCATCGGGTGCAGTGGCTAAAAAAGCGAAAATTAGAAATTTTCAAAGTATAGGCAACCAAAAGTTGCCTAATGGCATGGATCAAACACTGTAAAAAATTTAAAAAAACTATTAATGTCTTCCGCCGCCACCAGATGGCCAAAGACACGAGACAAAGCGTTTTTCGAGAAAATTGTAGGTTTTCTTGCTAAAATATTCTAATTGAAAACTAAGTAACTGCCATTCAGTATAGCCACTAGAAAGAGCTCTTAAAACGGAATAAAATTATGTCGTTATTTTCAGAATTCTCCCCATATTTGTAGAAGTTATTAACTTTGTACCATTTCTCAATAATAATAATAACTCTAATAAATAATTTTAATCACTAATCAGTGTAATCACTAGTAACTCGCATGCAATAAATATAATTGTGTTATAATCTGAACCTACTACCGGCAGTTGAATTTATTCATGGTTTAAATGTTCACTTTTCATGGTTGATTACAACTATTATGCTTACTTTTCGAGTGTTCCTATATTTGATAAGGGGTAAAACTTTGATGGTAATTGCTGAATTCTAAATCTTCAAGATTTTTTCATACAAACTTTTTGGGTGATGTCTCTGGATTCCAGGTCGAAATGGAAAATGGAAAGTAGATTCCGTTAATCATTCCGTTAATCTTCAAGTGGATAGCCATACGAGAGGAACAATGATCTCTTCGCAGATTATTCCTTTCAGTGGATACATTCTCATTTTCCAGTTCATTGCTTTCGTTGGACTGCATACCATCGATGAAGTACTCTCATTGCCTTCCACTCGGAACTGTCCAGCCGTAGTACGTGCCAATGGTACTGGCCAGTGCAGCTGTACTGAGCGGCTGGAAATCCACTGCGCCGACCTGGATTCTGTTCCGGACTTCCAACCGGACGATCTGACAGTTTATTCAACCATCTTGATGGCTAGGCAGTCGGTGAAGGATCTGCCAAGAGGGTCGTTCGACAACTTCAAGGTGAGGCGGATCGTACTAGCGCAGAATCCGATCGGCAGTCGTGTGAATCCAGGCGGTCTGGCAGGACTGGAAGACGTCCTGGAGGAACTGGATCTGGGCGGATGTGGCATCGGATTCCTTCCAGCTGGATTGCTACGCGGAATGACAGCTCTTCGCAGGCTCCTCCTCTGGAACAACCGACTCCGGAAAATCCCGTCTGGACTCTTCGTAGATGCGTCCAACCTGACGGAGCTGCTCCTCTGGGGTAACGACATCGAGTGGCTTTCCGATGACTCGCTAGAGGGCCTTGGCAGACTGCGGCGCCTGGACCTCGATCGGAACCGAATAACTCTACTCAACCGGAACGCCCTTCACGGTCTATCGGCGCTGGAGACGCTGAGTCTGAGCGGTAACGAACTGATCGCGATCCCAGGTGAGGCATTCACCGACCTCGCTCAACTGAGGGTTCTTAATCTCGACGAAAACGCAGTTGGATACATCTCTGGAAGATCCTTCGACGGATTGGGACGCCTCATCAGTCTGTCGCTTAGCAACAACCGCATCAACATCCTCCCGGACTACGTCTTTTCCGCCCTGGGTGAGCTGAGGGTTTTGAGACTGGACGGAAACCATCTGGAGCATGTCTGGGGTCGGACGTTCAGCGGACTTCGATCCCTCGTCTCCCTGAATCTGTCTCGCAACCGTTTGTCCAGTCTTCCGAACGGAGTCTTCAGCCAATCACGCTGGCTGTCGAGACTTAGTCTGGACGGGAATCGGCTGAGTGCCATCGGACGTTGTGTCTTGTCTGGCAGCGCCACTCTGAGGTCACTGTCCTTGACGGATAATCCTCTCATCTGCGAATGTCGCCTTGGTTGGATTGGGGAACGGGAACGACGGACGGCGGAAGTGGAATGGGGTCAGGCCGTCTGGGGAACCTGTAGGACACCGGAAGCAGACTGGAACTGGTCGATCACACACTTCCGGTACTCCAGACAACCGGACTGTGTAGGCGTGGCTTATGAGTGTCAAGGCGACGCTGGTAATGCAATGTAACGTGATGTAGTGTAATGTAAGTGTATTACAAGAACAATGGAGTGTAATGGAATAGAATCTAATGCATTCTAATTTCATATCATGTTGTGTACTGAAGGAAGTTGAAGAAGAGTGATTACTGCAGAAGAATACGATTTCTTTTCTTTTCTTATTTAAAACCACTTGAAAGCTGTTTATCTTAAAGGGGCCAATCATAGTTAAAGTTCTAATTATCGAAATATCGTTTTATTTTTTATTTGTTGAGTAAGTGCTTATTACGTACCACGTTGTCTGGCAGAGATGATTCGACGCGTGGAGTTCCATTCTGTCTCCAACACAAATGAGTGCAAGGAGAAACAACGTTTGTCATTTCATATTGAGTCTTAATAGGTCAAACCCTAAATTTGCAGCATATTGACAATTGTATATGACTGAATGATCGTAATTTATTAGTCAACATGAGGCAAAAAATAGATAGGCCCTTCAACATCAGTTTAAACAATTGCGGCAGAGATGTAGTGTTCACGGTTGTAATGCATATGGATGGTTGGTTAGTTGCTGTTTAACGACGTTGTTGCCTAAGAAAGATCGTTGGCGTCATCCTCCTTTTTTATCCAGGCTTGGGACTGGCACTCCCCTTTATCCAGAGTACTGATAGCGGTGGTGTGAACACAAACGGAAAACCGCATGTAACTGAATAATCTCACATCAAAGTGGTTTCAACATGCAAATTGTCGCTTGTTTAGTACTCTGCCATGTTCTGTTTGCCCGAAACATCAAGCACGTACTTAAGTAGCATCGGGTGCGATCATCTTAAATTTTTCACCCGAAGTGGGTTAAAGCAAAATCCCTTCTGCATAAAGTATGTGTTCAAAACTCGAAGGGGTTTGACTTTAGATCAAGTCTGTAACGTTTTTCACCCTTGTACGGTCGCCAACAACTTTAGAGGGATCTGTTGATTTGGGGCTGAAATTTAGACTCTCTAATGATTAGTAATTAGGTTGTGCGCTAACGTGGGTTAACAACTTCATCCCCGGCTGCACATTTTCATCGAGTTCAGCTCTCCAGCCTACTACAGTCAGGAAGGAGTTTTGGAGACTTACAGACTACAAACTAACCAGTTCGACTAGTAGAACAGCTCCTACAAGACTATGCATACAAGGAAAAACTTAGCATGGTCTCTTGTCGGTCTCTTACAATGTATGTACATATAATAGGCTACATATTATGTATTTGTCTATAAGCATGCATGTATGCATGACTTGTATACATATACGTATGTATGTTTTTAATATGAATATTCGTACACATGTACGTATGTTTGCATGTAGTTAAGTTTGTATGTGGGTTGTGTTTCTATCTTTTATCGTCGATGTGTCCAAAATGTCCAGTTAAAGCCCTCGTCTTTTGTCTCCTCATTACGGGAAACGCTGCAGGAAGTGCAACTGTACTTAGTCTGGAATACCACATCGACTGGAAACAGCGGAAAGTGGAAAGATGCGCATCGCGGTATAATGCCATTGTTAAGCCATCGGGCGATGAAGCTATCGTCTACGCTTCTGGGCTAAGTCATAATAATAATCATCACTATCATTATTTTATCATCATCATCATCATCATCATCATCATCATCAGCATCATCGTCATCATCATCATCATCAATACCACCATCATCATAATAATACATCATTTTCAACAAAGCCGAATATGGTCGCCAGTTCAACAACAACAACGTCATAACTGTCGTCATCAGTCATCACTAACTGTTTACGGCACGCTTCGGATCAGCAACTAAGCTGGATGAATGCTTCCATTCAGAGCCAGCGACTCATCCACAAAAACAGAAATTGAGCAACAAGAGTATCATTCTTAATTCCGATAATCGTCAGATATGCACCGGTTTCCTACGTTCAAGCAAATACTGAAATATGACACAGTTTTGAAAGAAAGATATGTTCTCATTGTACGCAGAGTTTGCGCTTGATTTTACGTATTCTGTGAAACAAGAATGAAAGCTTTTCGCTAGATGTCTAATATCGAATCCTACTGGTTTCCGTTATCAAGATATTCGGTTCAATGAAGTAGTCTAATGTTAGCTAAATATGATCAAAATAAGGAGATCACGAGTGAACTGCGATAGCTGGGTTGTTTCATGTGGTTTGTGTTAAAAATCGACTCGAAGGATTGAGAAATCGGTTGATTGATTTGTTTTGTTGGTAAGTTAATTGATTGATTGCTTGTTTGCTTGATCCATAGATTAAGGGAATAATATTGGTTGCATTCCTACATGTATCCACACGTCCAGACCCTAAACGCAGCGCCTAACAAAATGCTGAATGACTGACTGTATGGGTAATACGTTGAATGATTCACGGCCTGAGTGAATTGTAAAAAGAGTGAATGGCTGAATAAATGATTGTAATATAATGTAATTTAAATAATAAACTGAAGAGTCGATTCACAAAAAAGGAAAGTTTCTAAATAAACTGGCTGTTTTCTGGAATTGAAGCAAAGTATGGATTCAAAATTTCCATTAAAGTAGCATTACGATGTAAGTGTAAGTAGTGTCGTGTAAGTAGCTGTTTGAATTCGCTGACGTTGGTTTAGGCCTACATTAGAATAGCGTTACCAATTGAATACGCAACGACTAAAGGCGCGATTTGTATAGCGCCATGAGTTTTGTTGCGTGACTCTATTTCATCACGGCTCTTTGACTTTGTCTGTATAATGAAGCAAGACTGGTCCCTTTGAGTAGCGCAAGCATTTCTTAACCACCTCCGGTGGTACGCAGATCTATCACTTGGCAAACGATGATTGAATCTTGAGTAAGGGTGAGGTCAATCTGAGGGGTAATCACGCTTGAGCAAGTCTTTCACGCGCAGTTGCTCAGCACCATAGATGTTCTGTGGTCTGGTCATGTGTGCACTTCTGAACTTTGAAAGGAGGGCAATATGTAAAACAGTTGTATCGTATTGTAATACTATAGTTATCATCTTGATAATTCGGCCCCCATCACAGATGAGGGCTTCCTTTAAATCCGTGAGATGGTGCCAGCCAATTTCAAGACCAGCTTCTCGTGACCCTGTTGAGAAGGCGGTGCGGATGCGGAGATGAGTGACGTCAGATGATCAGGATGATGTCACCTCGACGTCATCTCGACCTCGCATAGGACTTTGATGCCACCCATGCTGTTCAGGTCACACGGTGCATCGTCCCATTTGAGAAACCTAACAGTTCAACAACGCAATTAGACAAAAGAAATGAACCGTTCAAACATGTGCATACATAAATAAATCACTAACAGATAGATAAAGTAACGGTAATAAAAAAAATACTAATAAATAAATAATAAATAAGCAGCAATAAAAATACTTATAAGAAATTTAACAATAATAACCAAATTACTAATAAATAAATAAACAGTAATAAACAAATTGCTAATAACTAAATAAGTTAGTGGTAATAAGCAAATTGAAAATAAATAAATAAACCGTAATTATTAAATTACTAATACATAAATAAACAGTTGTGCATTGAACTTTGAACTCATAGTGAAACCACAAGCGTTTTCAATCCAGATAGCGCCAATTACATTTACCCTTGACGTGTGTGTGGGTCTGTATGTGTCACCATCCTGCCATTGGTGACGCTTCTAGTTTTCTGAGCATTGTTTTTGCTTAGGCCTACTAATGACATTTACGATCTTAATAACATTTAACAATAGTTAGTGTAGCGTTGAGAGTGCTTCTCAACTAGTTTTTCTTCAAGTGAAGCAAAGTAAATTTCTAATTACCGTACAATTCAATCGTTTATTCAGTCAGACAGTCTTTGAGAATAATTTTGCCGGCGTCTTCGCTGATAAAATCAAATAGTAATAGTTTGCAATAGTAGAATAGTAATAGTTTGCAATAGTAAAATAGTAATTGTTTGTGATAATAAAATAGTAGGCCTAATAGTATGTAATAGTGATAGTTCTCCAAGAGTGTACAATCCAGATAGCCCTACCTTTCAGGCTGATCTCTATCTCGATACGATAGAAACAGACATTCCTCGGGACTGTAGTAGCTAAAAGCGAACAAAAGATCACAGAACTTAAAACTGATCATAATAAGAAGGTAGGCCTAATTTGGTTGAAAGCGCAATCAATCACTGTTTTGGTTCTGACTACTACTATCTAAAAGGATAGCGATGCAATGTGTTGTAATGTTACATAACTGTAATTAATAACTTCTATCTCACCAGTGTCGAATGCACGATGAGACGTATTATTATTATCTTAAGACTTATAAACGCATATTAATACAACTAAATAAACCGAAAATGCGCTGATAATGCTACGTTTAAACAGTAATGTTAGCCTGTCATGTCCATGGCTGGTTTCTGTCAACGGGGGAACCGCAGAGGGACTTCCAGGAGAAGTGAGTCATGATGCGACACGTAGGTCTACACATGTCCCGCTCCCTCTGCAGTCTTGCAGACGACCAGCGACCAGCTTTGATGAGCTGGCTCTTCTTGGCGAAGGTTACGTTGAATAATAAGTCCCCAGGTGGCAGACGTCGTTCGGATGATCTGCTCTGGACGTTCGACGGCCGAGGCTCTCGTCACCAACGGTAATTAATATTCCGGGGACGCAGTGTCGTTGCGAAGGACAGTTTGGCTTTCCCAACACTGCGATCAATTTCATCGACAGCCGATGGAGAACTTACGCCAGCCGATCGACTATCTGATTCTCAGGAGAAGGGAAGAGAAGGGAAGAGAAGGGAAGGGAAGGGAAGGAGAGGGAAAGAGGGGGCGGGTCGAAGAAGGTAATGTCGGTGTCGACGGCTCATTGTCATTCGCTGTGCGTTCCGGTTTCCAGTCTGAGTCGTGCTTTGTTTGCGGAAGCGAAGGCAGAACGACGGTGGTGCACTGGTGATGTCATCGGGCGTTTGTTTACTTAGGAGGACGACGACGGCGATTCAGTGTCAAGTTTGTTTATGGTGTTCGTACGTCTCTGTTTCCCGGCTGCTTTGTCTTCTGGGGGGGAATTACTCACACAGACATTCCAGCACATGTTTCTCACGGTTTTTCAGGTCTGGCTGTTTCAGAGATCTATGAGAATCGTTGGTTAAATGGACAGGTCAGTCGCGGGGGCAGGGGGAGAGGGGGTGGTATCTGAGCAGTGTTCGCCGGTTGGTGACAGCATCACAATGTCATGTTGACTCTAGTATTATGTCTGGAAAGAATTAAGATTTCGTCACCAAGGTCATCCGAAAAAGTCCCACCGGCATGAGACTATGCATGTATGTAATATGTATGTATGTATGTATGTATGTATGTATGTAACTATGTATGTATGTATGTATGTATGTACGTATTTATGTATGTATGTATGTATTTATGTATGTATGTATGTATTTATGTATGTATGTATTTATGTATGTATGTATGTATGTATGTATGTATGTATGTATGTATGTATGTATGTATGTATGTATGTATGTATGTATGTATGTATGTATGTATGTATGTATGTATGTATGTATGTATGTATGTATGTATGTATGTATGTATGTATGTATGTATGTATGTATGTATGTATGTATGTATGTATGTATGTATGTATGTATTTATGTATTTATGTATGTATGCATGCCCCGCATTTATGCAGTATGTACCTGTATGTATGTATCTAAACCATGTTCGTATGTATAAGACAGTTCGAAGGTCTCTGCTGCTCAGAGCTGAATGTAATAGTATGCCTACGTATAATGCAGTATGTATGTATGTATGTATACACACATTATGTAATGTATGTATACATGTATGTATATTTATGTATATGTTAGTTCTTATGTATGTATGCGGGCATTCAGATGTAGTATGAATGTATGTATGTTCAACAACATTCCGTCACATCGACCTATGATTATGTATGTCAATGTATGTATGAGAGCCTTGGCTTGGTTTAAACGAAGCGGAGCAAGCTTCCTGGCTGATCTAAACCAGTTAGTTTTAAGACAGTTCAAAGGTCTTTGCTGGACTGAACCGAAGGCAATTATAGTAGACCTACTTTAGTGCAATGGAATGCAGGCCTACACACACCTTCTCAAGACAATGCAATTTATCTAGTTAGTTCTGCTAACATGTGGGCATTCAGAGAAGTAGCTGCCAGTGTTAAGTACATTCCATCACATCGACCTAGATCTTTCTGTCAATCGATATGAGAGCGCCTTGTTGGTCAGACGCGCGTAGAATTCCCAGTGATCTTAAATTGGTCTTTCACTATCATCTCGAGGATCAGCATTCCTCTCAACAACACTCAAGCATACGACGGATTATCTTATACTCACCGTATCTTTCCATGGGGTCAACACATGGCCATGGTTGGAGGAGAAGGGCTGAAGATAGGAGGGGTCGACACATGGCCATGACTGGAGAGAAGGAATGAAGATTGAGCTGAAATATTCGTGCATTCAATCAGAACGCTTTATATACAGCCAGCGGTGAATTTGCTCATTTTCTGCTGATTTGAAATCACAGTAGATCGCAGTCCGACTGCATCCTCACCGGGACAGGCCATTACGACTATGTCATTGCTGGTTTTTCTTATTATGTAGCCATTGACTCGCCAAATCGCAACCTCTGTGTGCCCATGCATTTGGTATGCGTAGGACGACGTCGTCCATTTCATCCGTCGCCTCTCATCACGTCAACGCCGAGTCTTTCATTCGGTCAGCCACTGCCTCACGCAGTTAGTCACGGCAAAAGAGAAGACGTCACTGCGACTGAAATTTGACGAACACCGTTTTCTCCGTGCACACTCAGCTGCATGGAGCTCTCTACCAACAGCTTCTGATGAAGAAAGTAGAGAAAAGAGCGTTCTGTCGTAGTGCCAGTCTCAAGCCTCGATAAAGGAGGCGGGAGACATCTTTGTTAGGACGCAACTATAGCCAACCAGAGAGCAGAAGTGCAAGGATGGGTGAAGGGGTCATTCCGGCATTCCTAAACTGGAAGGACTATGGCAGCCATTTAATCCTTCGGGGTACGCCAGTTGAAATGGCTTACGCTAGGATGCTTAAGTAACAGTTTCAAACACAAGGTCACATTGCAATGTGCGGCTGACAAATACTAGTAGGCTACAGGAGGAAATTAAAAACGACAATTTAAGCGCACTCATTTGCAATCATTTCCAACACGCCAGTTTAATGTGCTGTTGGTTACTATAGGCGCAGAGAGTAATGTGCTGCTCTATCTGTGTATTTATATGGGACACCTACGAAATGACCAACAACGCGCGTGAATCACCAGCGAATAGACACGGAGGGAGAAGAAGCAGAAGAGCAATACCGAGAGGCAGCCATGGGTATGAAGTGTTAGCCACTTCATTTATCTTTGCCTCCGCATATGAATGAGGCGGGTGACCTGCCGTCTCCCTCGCCGTCTGATCTTTCCACAGACATTGTACGATGTACTCATCATAGCCGACTTGGAAACGACTTGGGTGCTGTCAGCTATAAACGCAGTGTACTAGAAACTAATCCGTATCTTTCAAGGTTACACGTACCGTATAATAAATATTCGTTTATTATTAACAGACAAACCGCAACCAGGGACAAATGTAAGGACATTAAGATAAACGAAAAAGATTGGATATAATTATGAGTTATCAAATGAACGACCCGTTTACTACCTTCCAATATCGTATCTATAGATTTATATAGCGCCTCTCGGAATAATTGTACAGCCTAGACATTTCGTTCGTCGCTGTGACCAGCTCAGCAGACGAGACTTGGCATCATTCTTTCATGTGGGATGTTAATTGTAACCTCTGTACATGTACGTAATGGCCACTTCTTGTCGTATTGCTGGCTGTTCGCTCTGTAATGGTCGCTCCGTGGATAACTCTTACGCCTGTCTGAAAAAAGTAATAGTCTCACAGTTACAGCTAAAGTCCCAAAGCCTGGAGTTTCCTTGGGACAGGCTACATAATATTATACGCTGATCGTGAACGTTGCATTGGGTAACACCTGACAGAAGAAACGCAGTCTGCAAATAGAATACGGCCAGATTCCAGTCGCTACTCAAAAGAATATCTTAATTGGATTGGAAGGCCATTGTCGGCAGCCCTTTGATACGATCTCCACCTATTCTTCCGTTTCGAATGCGTCTTGTCGGCAGCTGCCGGTGTGGCGTCTGGCTGTTGCCGACTGATGATGAGGGGGATGGGAGGCGGCCAAGGAAATTAGAATTGCGCGGGATTGTTAATTGGAGGAGCGACGTTGCCGTGACAGCCGATGCCTGATCGGTCCACAGACAGGAAGGATGAAGACGTATAGGAGGGACTAGGAAGGTACAACCAAACAGGAAACGATGGAAGCAATTTATGCCAACGAGACGGGGGTCAACGATCCTTCGAATGAAGAAGCTCCCGCCAGCGGAAAAATCTGGGGTATTAGCAGGCAAAGAAATATGTGGACTAGTATAGAAAAACGAAACTACACTGTACCCCATGCAAAAAACTTTTCAAAAATCTTCTATAAAACTAAGCCTAAAAGTTTGTACGTTGTTTCTTAAATAAGCCACAAAATATTTCCCATTTTACTTACTCACAGAAGTGGTTGCTGTTAGAGGCAGTGACGCAGACTAGGCGACTAGGCGTGTTTGGAAACATATAAACAGAGATTAGTAACTTAGAGTTAAAATGGTTTTCAGCAGCGAAGATAAAATTTTTATTAAGAATTTAGTATTGTTGAAGGGTTACAGTAGTCGTCGGTTGATAAAAGAGGCAGAAGGGTTGGAATAAAAATGGCCTCGATGTACTGCTGAAAGATTGAAAACGGCCAGCGTGGATCGTCAGCCCGGCAGTCGCCGCGGTGCGCACACCAGAGAACATTGATGCTGTAAACGATCTTGTGCTAAGCCAGGAGGGCGCACCACACTCACAGAACAACTCGCCAGATTCAAAGAGAAATTGGAATGAGTAAGGGAACAGTGTATAGAGTAATACATGATTCTTCAGCTGAAGTGTCTGAAAAAACGCCGTGCCCAACTGTTATCAACATGCAACACAGATTCTGCCTGGAACGATGCAAGCAACGTCTAGGATGTTTGCCGAGCTGATCTGGTTTAGTGACGAGAAGCTGTTTACAGTGGCGCCTCCCAAGCTCAGAACGATCGTCTTACGAATCCACGCACGGGATTGACGTTAATCGCCTGGAGGAGCCCGACGTTCAGCCGCTCACTGATGGCGTCGCTGTCTGAAGCTCGGGTGCACGGAATTGTTCTTCGTGGAACTTGGGGTGAAGGTCAACGGCGAATATTACAGGAATATCCTGTTGATGGAGCAGATGTTGCCAGCGATCAGAGGGATGTCAAGCGACTTATTCATTCTCCAGCAGGACAGCGCCCCAGCACATCGCGACGGACAGCAATTGCTGCGATGAAACACCAACTTCAGACCGGGGGCAAACTCACCAGACCTCAATCCGTTGACTACAGAATTTGGGGTCTAATACAGGAAGCGTCTACCAGACAGCAATACGGGACATCGACGAGTTGAAAAGCGCCTCATCGTTGTGTGGGCACAGTTGAAGAAGTGTCATTGACAAAGCTATTGAACAGTGGCGGCCAATGTGAGAGCCTGCGTTAGCGACGGGAAACGAAAACTACAGTCGTTTAGTCTGATCGCTCAAATTTATATAGGGGTCTATTATATGCGAGGAAACAATGGTGGAAACAAAAGAAAGGATTTGCAATACGGTTGTCGGAAGATATATACGTTGAAAATCAGCAAGAAGTTCTAACATCAGGTACTTAATGGCGTCGAAAGTATTTGACGAGGATAAGGGTGTTGACTGCAGTTTAGACATAATAAATGTCATAGCAGCATGTGCTGGTTAATATGGGAACGTAATAAGACACGGGACATGGCCACCCACCGTATGGTCTATGCGCTGGAAGACAATGTAGGGACTGAACGGCTTGTAGACAGCGTGGCTTACGGAACAGCGTGTGAAGGATATTAAGAAGAGTTAGGCAGAAAAGAGACTGAGAAAGACAGAGAGACAGAGATATTGAGACAGACAGACAGACAGACAGATAGAGACAGACAGACAGACAGACAGACAGACAGACAGACAGACATAGAGACAGAGAGATTGAGAGAGAACAGTTTACACAAGGTTGCATGACGCAGCATCTGCGTTTGGTACCCAGTGCAAATGAATGTCTGCATGCTCATGTATATGTGTAGCCTATTTGTATGTGTGTATACATGCATGTATGTATTCATGTATATACGTTTGTATGCATGTATATATATATACATATTATGTATGTATGCATCCATGCAAGCATGTATGTATGTTTAATGCTTATATGTATAGATGTAGATTTGTATGTATGCATGTATGCATGGATGAATGTATATCTGTATGTGAGTATGCCTGCACTAATTGGCCCAGAAAACTTGTTTTTAATTAGCACCTGCGTCGGATGAGGAGGACCAGGTGAGCAACTAATTGCTTCCAAACAAGCACGCAACTCGTAATGATCAACCGATATCACTAGTGTAGGCCTAAGTGTAGCCAGCATTCTCACGACCTTAGCACTAACACTACTAACATCTTACTAGCAACATCTTACTACCAACATCTTACTACTAACATCCTACTATTATCTTACTAGTTAAATCTTATAACTAACATCTTACTAGTAACATTTTATTGTCAACATCTTATTACTAACATCCTACTATAATCTTACTAGTAACATCTGACTGCTAGCATCTTAACTACTATATATATATAATTGTGTGTCTGAAATGCAAAAACTGGATGTCTTCAAATCGGCTGAGATTGAATCAGACTAAGACGCAGTTCATGTGGCTGGGTATACGTCGGGCGAGAGGAAAGTTGAACAGGGAGATGCTGGCGGCGAACCACTCCTCTGCAGTTTGTTTGTAAGATATGCTACATTGATAGACAGATACAATGCAATACAATGCACTGCGATATACCAGCATAATACACTACAATATATTATAATACATTACAATATGATATAGTACAACAAAATACAAATTGCGTGGTATATGCATCAGGCAGATGACGTAGTGGAACCTACTTGTCGGGCTTTCCAGGTATGAAGGCAGTAAACCCGGAGATGGTTCCGTGAGCTCTTCCGTAGGCATCTATCCACTTCCACTGGTCGAACATACACGTGTCTCCGTGGCTTCCTCGAGCTCTTCGTGCTCCGATCCAGAACCCAACTCCACCGAGTAAACCACCTGGAAAGACCATCGTGCAATTCCCTTGTTATCTCTGCCGGCGTACACATGAGCTACATGTACTGTAACACTACTTTTACACACGCTCTTAGCGCTGACCCTAGAAACAGAGATTTCCAAATAGAGTGAACGTGGCGCTTTATAAATGTCAGATAACAATAACAATTACAATGCAATTGCTAATAATAGTAAATATAAAGCGTCATTGGCGAACACACGCACAGACGCAGAGCCAAACCAAATGACAATGTCAGACATATACAATTATACATGTAATTCAGGTGACACTTCACATTAATTAAATTAGAAGTGATGTGTAAATTTACATTCAGTCAGGTCACCTGTCGATGATTAGCGGTTGGTTCTTAATATGCATGTAGTAATTTTTTCAAATGTATATATTCAGCATTTTCCCACACATATATGTATATATATATATATCATATATTCAATTAATAGTGAATGCACGTATCTTCATGCAAGATAATTTTCCGGAAAGAATATCGTAACATCACAATAACAACATTAATCTTTCATCTGCTTCGCGTAACATTTTGCCTTTCAACCCAGCGGATCGTTTAACACGCAACTGATGTGGCGTCCCAGATTCCGTTGCCCCCTTCCCCATATACACCGCTTAATGCACAACCGCTGTCCACTGTCTCCCCACTTCGAACCCTTTGCTACATGACTTGATGGAGCGCCCGCCGATCGCCATGAAATGAAATAAAAAGTAAATAAAGGAGAGAATGACGTCGTAAAAGGGAGCTGATCTGGAGCTGATCTTTATGTTGCAGGCGGTCGTGATTCAGCCATTCAGTTGTGTGTCCAGTAATTTGGTTCTGTGCCATAACTGTGCTCGTGACTGCGGAAGACTAATGCCTATCGACGACGAGCGTTCTTGATAAACGACTGCGACTGTCTCTTGGACGACTTGCTTAAATCTGGACCTTAACTTGGTATCTCTGATACGCCACAGCGCTTGACAATAAGCGGGTGCTCTGCGCTTAGACATTTATAGATTACGTTTACGATTGGCTGGTGATGATTTGAGATTTTCTGTAGGTGAAGAATAAAAATTAGAATCCATGAGGGACTTTTGTTGTTTTGTCTTTCCGCTGCGTTTTTATTGTTCTTTTGCCATCTTCTTCCTGTTTACTTTTGGTTGGGTTAGCTTTTGTTTTTATTGTGGAATTTAACAGAGCGACTTTGATTGGCTCACTGTGATAGATAGCCTAGGTGGTAGTAAAGAGTGGTGATAGAAGTAATTCAGAAAAGTCGTCTCTGGGCAAAACAATGATCAGTTAATTATGGAAGTGACCAGTGACCGGCCGTTGCAGATACGCAGCGCCCAGAAAAGAATCTCCTCCATGATAATTGACAGTTGTTGATTACTTTTCTTTAAAAATTATAATAATCGTCTATCTGTTACTTATTCTGTCTCTCGCTCTTTCTATCTGTCTCTGTCTCTCTCTGCCTGTCTCTTTTTCTCTGTCTGTCTCTGGTGAGTTATTGCCGAAGTAGGGCTGGGAGCGCCTCTGATAAGGGGCATGTATCTTGGAGTGGAGTTTCCTTTGCCTTAATCCTTTCGTAACTAACCCCATAACACTATCAGGTTCTCGCATGTTCTCAAACCGAATGCATGGTATTCGCTGCATGGTTGCTTATGTCCGTTCTGCAGGTTGCCTGTTTTCGTTCAGGTTCAGGGCAGAGTTCATTCTTTTCTGGATGCTTCGTCTTCTGAATCTTGACTAAGTCTTGTTTGAAGCCATCGGTCCCTTGATGTGAGAAATAAAACGGCGCTATAAAAGTTAAAAGATCACATTGAAATGGATTAGACATTTCTCCTTTCGATGCTATTCGTCATCTCATTTATATCTCTCTCGCATTTCGATAACGACCAAATTAATCAAATGGAGTGCAGCACCTGATGCTTAGGGCGATGTCTTCGCATCACGTAGAACTGTTGAACTCAATGACTTTGCTATACAGAATCTGCTGGACATTGGCCTGATTATGGCATGGTTTAAGGTGAGTCATCGGTTTATGCCTTTTGCGTTAGACACCGGCGCAATAGAAGTCACTGATTGCAATGACATGCTACAGCGCATTACATTTTGAAAGTTGGCTTAATATGCCAAGAAATAACGCCGTGTCCAGCACAACGTATTTGGCGACTATCGGAAGCGTCAAGCATACAGCGAAGCTATTGTAATACTTCTTAAACAAAGGCAATAAATGAAGCATACCAGCGAAGCCTAAGAAATGCTTCTTAACCGAAGGCAATAAATGAAGTATACAAGAGAAAGCCATCGAAATGTTTCTTAAACGATGGCAATGAATGAAGTATAACAGGGAAGCCAACGAAATGCTTCTTAACCGAAGGCAATGATGTACGTTATGTGATTGAGAGTGGCGTTGCTCTCAGTTTTTCGTCTCTGATTGTTCACTTGACTCAGAACGACGAGCGCCAGAAATGCAACGGTCGACCTATCGACATTATGTCGCAATTATATCATGAGAGAAAATATCTCTAATAACGGGCGGCAACTGTCGATTGCAGTCGTGTTAATGAAGAGCCAGGCTCCAGGAAGGATGGAGCTGAGAAGTACGAGGATTGATAAGTCGATTGTAAAAAGGGGAACGATGAGGACAAGAGGAAGGAAGGGGATGAGGGAGAGGAGCAGGAAATGGAAGATATGGAAAAACTAGAATGAGCTGTGGATTAAAGTCGAAAGAACCCAGACAGGATGGAGCAGAAGAATAGAAATAAAAGGAGTCAAAGAAGGAGATAGAGGAGTACAAGGAGAAGGGAAGATTATGGAAAAGAGAATTTTAGATGAATAGAGTAGAAGTACTGAAATAAGAAGAAGAATAGAAGGAGGAATAGGAAACAGAAAAAAGGATAAATTGGAGGTTGAGGATAAAAAAGCTAATAACGACAGGAGGAAGAAAGAGATGACTGACGAAATGGAAAGAAGAGAGAACGTGATAAGATAAGTGTATAAGCAGAAGAACATGACAATCGTGACACAAGTAAGTGGCAACTTTCTTGGTCTATTTTTAGATGAAAATTAATATAGCGCCTTTGCGTGATTCTCAAAGGGTGCCTGTGAAATATCGAGTTGCCAGCAATCGTATACAAAAGACCATGGCAGACCGTAATTGATATATATAATATTATGTGTATATGTATGTATATATTACCATAACCATCTTAACCACGCTTTTTATTGAAACTAATCAAACAAAACGGTTTTGATAGATGCAATAGGTTACAACGAAGATATTGGATCAAAGGGAGAGTCCTAAAAGATCCTAAGCCTTGCAAACAAGTGTCACCCTAAACAGAATAAAGCGTCATAAGAAGGTGATCGTGATATTAGCCTACTATGTTCGAATACACAGAAATATGAGAAGTGTCAAAAGAACAAAACTTAACTAGTTAACTAATGTACATGTGAAATGAACTTAAAATAATAACCAGAGAAAAGAGATCAGTGCTTAAACGACAGTGAGATTATGAAAAGGTGATGGAGGAGAGAAGAAGAAAAAGTGGAGGTCCATTAAAAAAGTATACCAAAATATGTGCTACAAGTGGAAGCGAAACAAAGGGAAAACGAAAGAAAAAAGGGACTGAGGATTTATGAGTGGAGAGAGGGAGAGGTGAAGACAGAGACAGAGACAGAGGCAGACGGAGGAAGGTTATAACGAAGATATTGGAATCAAAGGGAGTCCTAAGAGGACTTAAGCCCCGCTAACAAGAGTCACCCTAAAATAGTCTTTGAATATTATTAGGCCCTATACACCGTCATAAGAAGGTGATCGGGATATTACTGTGGGTCTATGTTCGAATACACAGACATAAAAAAAGTGTCAAAAGAACAGAACTTAACTAGTTAACTAATGTACACGCGAAATGAACTTAAATAACCTGAGAAAAGAGACATACTGTGCGAAATTGAGCTTTAAACAAGAGGAAATACAGATAATGTCGAAATGTAGATATAAATATATGTATAAATATAATATATGTATATATATATAAGCAGAGAAGGAAGTAAATTTGCAAATGGAAGAACTGGATGAATTTGAAGATGATGAGCAGGTGGAAGAAGAAGTAGATGAAGAATTAACGGATAAAGACAATCGACAGAAAGATTATGAAAAGGTGATGGAGGAGAGAATGAGAAAAAGTGGAGGTCCATTAAAAAAGGTATACAAAAATATGTGCTGCAAGTGGAAGCGAAAGAAAGGGAAAACGAAAGAAAAAGGGACTGAGGAATTATGAGTGGAGAGAGGAAGAGGTGAAGATAAAGACAGAGACAGAGGCAGACGGAAGAAGGTAAAGAGAAGAAGGCAAAGAGAGGAATGCAGGACGACGTCTTTGTTGTGTGTTTCTGCTATTGAGGCCGCGTTACACAGTGTGCTGTTACGATGTCGGTTGTTTTATAGCGCCATTACGCACAACATGAAACACCCGGCTTCTGTCATTGTCATGCGGGATGTGTTGCATGGCGACCGATGATGAAGAGACCGAATGACCGAAGACAGGACGAAGACCGAATCGACCACAGTCGTCCAAATGGGTCAGCCGTATATGACCAAGAGACACACACTGCCTGTCTGCCGTTCTTTCCTCACGTAGCTTTCTTTCCATTCCAACAGTCATCTGATTTCTCCTCAGAGCTCCTTCCTTTCTGATTCCTATCATCATTCACTTTTTATCATCATCCTCTGATTTCTCCTTAGACTACATTATCCTATTCCTCTTCCCCTTCTTCCTTATTCCTCTTGACCTCCTCTCTCCATGTTTCCATTCACCTAATTTCTTCTCCTCCTGCTTTGCTCAATCCTTCCTGAATCTACTTTGGTCCACTTCGTTTACAGCCTCCTTACTCTAGTTATCAGTTTACATAATTCATATTCCGCCATTGGATCAGCGCCATCATTATACACTGGCCCAGTTAGCTATATTGGTAAGAGAGACACAACGTGGGGCGCGGTGGTGTAGGGGTATGTTCGGTGCCTTGCAGCCGGAGGGTTGCGGGTTCGAATCCACCTCAAGCCGCCGCGTAGGGACCCTAGGTGGGCAAGTCCTTCACTCGCAATTGCTCATGCGCTTCGGCGTGAAACTCCGATTCAGTGTCCGCGCTGTACAGTAGTCGGGAGCGCCTCTGAGTAGAAATCTTGAAGGGGCGCTATAACAAGTGCTCATACATACATACATACATACATACATACATACATACATACATACATACATACATACATACATACATACATACATACATACATACAATACATACATACATACATACATACATACATACATACATACATACATACATACATACATACATACATACATACATACATACATACATACATACATACATGTATACATTTGCCATACATACATCTGTGCTACATACATACAATGTACTGCGCCTCTCTGCTTGCGTTTCCACGTTCGTCTCCCGATGATGGCTCATTTGAATCTCGGGCCAGCATGGTCCCTAAACGGAGACTATAAAATGGCGCGGCAGACTACCCTTTAAACTCTGCCACTGCCCTACCTGTGGTAGTGCCAGTCCCAAGCCTGGAGAAAGGAGGAGGGCGACGCTAATCATCTTTGTTATGACACAGTGTCGTTGAGCAGCAACTAGCGTACCCTTTCAAACAGGCAGCAGTGGTGAAGTATCTAACCCAATCAATTCATTGAAAAGTAAGCAGGGTAGAGGCCATACGGTCGCTATACAAAAGCGTGTATACATTTACGTGGCCAAAACACCCATAGAAATCACGTCGATATTATGGAGTCCGGTAGTCAACGTCTGTGATGTATAATATTGGTCCCTCTCTTTGGAATGCGCTGTCTCCATCTACTCGTTCTCGAATTCTAGCTAGTAACCTCTCTTCCACCTTTGCTTTTCTCAAAACCTTTTCCTTCTCTTTGGCCTTGCGCACTGGGAGCGCCTCTGAATGGTTCACCCTATGAGAGGCGTTTTATAAATGTTTGAATACAATACAATACAATACAATACAATATGTAGATGGATGGATTGGAAAAAGCGAAGGAGCAGCGCTGGTGACCTTGCGCGGATTCAGTACAGCAAGTCATTAGGTGGGATTTTGTATAGGGAAGAAGAAATGGAGCAATCTGTTTGCTATTGGCTCCATCTGGATTATGAGGGGATTAACTGGACCACAAAAAACGACCATGGCAGACCGAAATAAAAAGAGGCGAACAGAATACATAGGGACGGACAGATAAACATAGACTTATAGAAAAGGAATAGACAGACGGATGGACGGAGAAATAGAGACATATACAGACATACAGACACACTGAAATAAAGACATGGGTATACAGCAGCATAGATGTAACGGACGTATAGTAAGATGTACAGAGCAAATTACACAAACAAACGTAGACAAACACAGACAGAGAGACGCAGACAGACAGAGAGACTCAGGCAGACAGACAGACAAAGACACAGACAGACAAAGACACAGACAGACAAAGACACAGACAGACAAAGACACAGGCAGACAAAGACACAGGCAGACAAAGACACAGACAGACAAAGACAAAGACAAACAAAGACACAGGCAGACAAAGACACAGACAGACAAAGACACAGGCAGACAAAGACACAGACAGTCAAAGACACAGGCAGACAAAGACACAGGCAGACAAAGACACAGACAGACAAAGACAAAGACAAACAAAGACACAGGCAGACAAAGACACAGACAGACAAAGACACAGACAGACAAAGACGCAGACAGAGAGTCAGACACATCATAAAATGGACGAAGGAACGTACAGACAAGCAGAGACACAAGGGAACGGTGAGAGAGGTGCAGAGACGGGCTGAAGGACATACGTGTACGTACAGAGACACACAGAGCGAAGGAGGGACGAACGGACGGACAAAATGACCGCCATATGGACTAAGAAGTCTTTTTGGTTTGAGACCGGATGTTTATGGATTTGCTCTGAGAGGATTTTCCCTGAAGTGGAAACGCCTTCTTCCACCTTCCCTCCTTCAATCTCCTCTCTGTCTGTCTGTCTGTTTGTGTGTCTGTGTGTCTGTGTGTCTCTCTCAAACATATTTGAGAGAGACAGACAGACAGAGTGTCTGTCTGTCTCTCTCAAATATGTTTCGTTCGTTTCTTGCTCCCAGGTTCAAATCTTTCTTCCAATTTATCTGCCTTTCAGGATGTCTGTCTATCTGTCTGTTTCTCTATCTGTCTACTGTATCGCTGAATCTGTCTCTGTCAGAAATGTTATAAGGGTTTTTCCTGAATAAAAGCTTTATTGAATCATTGAGTTACTAAACTCATCGGATATTGTCATAATTATGCTTCATTGTTTTCTATAGATCCTTGGTTCCTAAACCTGACTGTCTTGAACTTCTTCTCTCACTGTCTTTCTGTGTGTGTGTGTGTGTGTGTGTGTCTGTCTCTGTCTGTCTGTCTGTCTGTCTGTCTCTGTCTCTGTCTCTGTCTGTCTGTCTGTCTGTCTCTCTCTCTCTCTCTCTCTCTCTCTCTCTCTCTCTCTCTCTCTCTCTCTCAGTCTGTCTCTGTTTCTCTCCCCTCTGCTAATAATCCCTGCACCCATAGCCTACTGTCCTTCAATTCTTCCACACTCATTTCCGCCTTCTGCCATCCTTTGTTCCTCTCCTTCAATCAGTCGTTCCTTTCCTCTCCTCCTCATGTTCTAATCCTCCATTCCTCTCCTCCTTCCCTTCTTCTCCCTCTCTGTCTACCCACGTCTATCTGTCTGTATGTCTCTCTCCCTCTGTCCATCTGTGTCCGTCTGACCATTTATTCTTATCGTTTGTCGGCATTTCAGTCCTAGCCAACATGCACCGACCATTTTCCGCTTTTCCGGTCCTCGTCGTAGTACTTCCACGGACATTTCTTTACCATTAAAACTGACAGGAAATTACTCTCTACCACTGACGAACTATGCCACAACCCTAACCAGATTCATTTCCAGGTTGGCCACCAATCCGCAGCGTCCCGAATCCCGCTCCATTCGGCAGCGGACTCCTCCGAAAGTAAGCAATCTCATCTCGGGCTGTGAGTCCTCGCTTTGTGACTTTAAAACCCCATTACTGCTGTAGTTTACGTTGTGCCTAGATTTCTTTATGGCGCCGTTACTGTATTAGACTGATTAACTCGCGGTTTTATTACTATGTTACAGAGTATTGCGCTTGCTGTTCTTGGCAGATGCAGCCACGGCTGTGGCCGATGCTGCTCTGCTGCAGCTGCTGCTGCCTCGATGGTTGGGTGATGGAGGGACGGATCAAAATGGAAACGATTCTCAGTCGGCGTTGCAATGCGTTGATCATCTTTTCGTTCGTTTGTTTCTGACGTTTTTGTTTGTCCGTCTTATTAGACTGTATCACAGTTAGTAGGTCCATGTTGTCTGCTATTCTCTGTTCTCCTCTGTTCTCCTCCGTTCTCCTCTATTCTCCTCTGTTCTGCTCTGCTCTGCTCTGCTCTCTTCTCCTTTACTGTCCTCAGCTCTGCTCTCTTCTACTCTCTTCTACTCTCCTCTACTCTACTCTACATTACTCTGCTCTGCTCTACTCTACTCTGCTCTCATCTATTCTCCTCTCCTCTCCTCTACACTATACTACTCTGCTCTGCTTTGCTCTGCTCTGCTCACCTCTCCTCTCCTTTACTCTCCTCTCCTCTACTCTACTCTACTATACACTACTCTACACTATAATTCTGCTCTACTCTACTGCGCTGCTTTAGTCAAAAAGCTAACAGAGCTAAACAGTGTTTTCTTTATGGATTGCATTGATTTTGGTTCGTAGGTTATTTCTGTACTTGCTTTAATCGACTGCCTAGATGAGACATGAGAAAGAGTGGACAAATTACAGGCGTTCCATATACATGTACAAGATATCGTCATCATTTTGCATTTGAAGACACACGCCTTCTCAGCATTGTTTTTGTCTCTGTGTGGCTCTTTCTTTAGCCATCATAATTATCTGTCTGCTCTGTCGCTGACCCTGTCCTGTCTCATTCTGTCTCGTCCTAACTCTTCTCTTCGTACTTTTGACGTAAGAAAGAGTTAGGGTGAGATAGAATGAGACAAGGGCAGACTTGTTGTTTCGTCCTTTCCAATTCTCTCTTTATCTCTCTTTATCTCTCTCTGTCTCTCTCTCTCTGTCTCTCTCTGTCTCTCTCTCTCGCTCACTCAGTGTCTCTCTCACTGTCTCTCTCCCTTTCTGTCTCATTAACAATCAATCTCTCGGCAGTGCCATTGCCATTATCTCATTTTGAGTCACCCTAACTCTTCATTTCGCACATTCTAATTATCTCTCGTTAACTCTCTGTGTTTGTCTGTCTGTCTCCCTCTCTCACTCTCGCTCACTCTTTATGTCTGTCTGTCTGTCTATGTGTCTGTCTGTTTCCTCTCTTTCCCTCTCTCTCTCTCTGTTTTTGCCTCTGTCTGTCCTCTCCCTCTCTCTCTCTCTCTCTCTGTCTCTGTCTCTGTCTCTGTCTCTCTCTCTCTCTCTCTCTCTCTCTCTCTCTCTCTCTCTCTCTCTCTCTCTCTCTCTCTCTCACACACACACACTAATAATCGATCTCTTTGCCATGTCCTTGCCCTGTCTCACTCTCTCCGCCCACTCTCTCTCTTGCCCTCTTTTCTTCCAAGCACACACACACTATTTCTCTCGGAGACTCCGATAGCAGATAGTAAATGCCCCGAACAATGCCATGCAAGACGATGCACTCCTCGCCATATTTGCCAGCCACAAACAACTCGCATCGGACCAGGTTTCACTCCTAAGTGCAAACAACCGCACAACAAACCACCAATATAATGCACACTTTAACACAGCGGTAATGTAATGTACTGTGATGTAGTTAAAAGCATTAAATTACCTTGCGCTGTGTGTTGTGCTCTGTTATGATAGGTTATGCCAATGTATGCTGTGCTATGTCAAGTTATGCAATACAATCTAATGCCAGTTAAGATAGTGAAATATAACATAGTAGAGAATGGCATTGCATGACGTAACATAACATAGCATAACACAAAACAGTCTAGCATAACATAACATAACACAAAATGACACAACATAGCATGGCATCACATAGCACACCATGGCATAGCATGATATAACATAGCATAGCATGACATAACATAGCATAGCATGACATAACAAAGCATATCATAACATAGCATAGCATGACATAGCATAGCATGACATAGCATAGCATGACATAACATAGCATAGCATGACATAGCATAACATGACATAACATAGCATACCATGGCATAACAGAGCATAGCCTGACTTAGCATAATATCGCATAACATAACACGGCATAGCATAACATAACACAGACAGCCTTAAATGCTGGCGTTATATCAGCTCAATACGTAAGAATGGAATAATTGGACGGTCAGATATATTCAGCCGGTAATCAGTGGGTTAAAAATGCAGAGCAATTTGGCGTGGTCTCAGTTAATTCTGAGGGTAGGTTGAAGCCGATCTCATCCTACCCTCTACGATTTTAGGTTACCCATTTATTGATATGCTTTTAGGGTTAAGGTATTGCGTTGGGTATAGGATGTAAGGTTATGGTTAGGGCATGTAATATGTCGTGCACTTTGAACCAGCGTATGAGTGGTTTTAATACAATTAATACTTTTGTGACATTTTCATTTATGCAGGTATAATTGAGACTAGATTTTAATAATGTTTCACGTGTTTAATTCAAAAAACGTATACCATGACTTGTACATAAGCCGAGGAATCTATCATTTTGGCTAAATCAGTGAGGTGTAATGTGAACAGTGCAGCAGTAATATGAAATCAATTGCAGGCTACCCAGGATAACATGAAATCGATTTAAGATTACCGGGAGGTATACCTTGAAACGGGTGGGAGTGGGGGTGGTGGGTGGTGGTAACAGCTTAAAGCCTTTACACCAGCACAAGTAAGCGGCAAGTCCCTGCGATGCTTTGGACCCGTACCTTGGGATTTGTCTATTGCCGGTTCAAGAGCTGAAAAAGGAAATGAACGCGTCCCGTATGTCCCTGTGAGGAACATGGGTTTTGGGAGGCGCCAAAAAGCCCTATGTTAAGTGTCTTGATAGAATCATACACACGTACATACATACATACATATATACATGTACATACATGTAAATACATACATAGGACCGTTTGCATTTATTTACTTACAGAACTCTGGCCATTTGGGGCTCAGTCAATGGGCGAAGTCGTTCTATGCCGAGAATCGAATTGAGCATTGGCTGGGTTGCCAACACACAAGGGCCCACTCTTAAAATTCAATGTCAGATCGATAGCTAGAGAAGTCAAGTTATGAGAGCAAGTGTTACAGTGTTACGGCGGAAATCGTTCATCGATATTGAAAGAATGGCGAGAGTCAGAAATCGAAGACAGTTCAATTAAATGGCCATCAATTGTTACACATAAATGCTTGACATGTCTATAATACCTTGGGCGGGAACGCGTGGGAACGGCCACAGACAGCGTCGAGCCTTCTCGGTTGTTGGCCCCCTCCACTTGGAATGGGCTCTCGCTTACGTTACGCTTACTGCCCCGGAATAATTTGCCTGCTTTCTAAGTCCTTTCTGTTTGGCCGAGGCTGGGCTGGGAGCGCCTCTGAGTCCTTTATGTTTGGCCGTGGCTGGGCTGGGAGCGCGCCTGAGTAGGCTTCTTGAAGAGGCGCTACATAAATCTTCGGAATGAATGAATGAATGAATGAATGAATACTGAATGAATACATACACACATGCAATGTCATGCATGTAGGCCTACACGCGTCAATACTTACAGCGTTTAAAGTGGGCGGGAACGCGTGGGAACGGCCACTGCTCTCGAAATTCTTTGCTTGCGTTCCCACTGCTCACCATGCAATGGAACCCTGGTAACCCATGCGTTCCAATAGGGCCTAAAACTCTTTTTCGGAGTTCCCATTGCTCACCCAAACCACTTTCACCACTGCATAAAGAGCATATATATACATTATACACAAATAAAATCATCCAACCATTCGTCCATTTACCTACGTAGTACGTGCATTCATTCATGCTTGCACGCATACATTACATGCACATGCACACATACATAGATTTACACAAACACGCATACATTCATACATACATACATACATACATACATACATACATACATACATACATACATAAATACATACATACATACATACATACATACATACATACATACATACATACATACATACATATATACATACAATGTCATACATACATACATACATACATACAAAATCATACATACATACATACATGCATACACACATACATACATACATACATACATACATACATACATACATAGGTAGATGCCCCATGAAAGCAGAAGGAAGAGGAGCAGGCAAAGGCTCGTGAGTCTCGTGGCGATAAATTTGACGGAGCCGTCGGTTGAATTATCACCGAAGGAGATCAGTCGACCATCGAACCATCGTCCGACGGATTTAGACAACAGTCCGACCGACTGACCGAAGGACGGACGGACGGACGGACGGATGGACGCATTGACCGATGTGACGCCAAAACAGACCCTTGCGGAAACAGTTCCGAGAAGGCGATGACTGAGTCACCAGATGATAGCACGTTTAACAGGACTCGAATTTAACTACAAGGCGCCTATCCGTCCTACTGCTAATATTACTGCTCATTTATAGAGTTGTTGAAGGCTGAGTCAACCTTATGGAGCTAGTGAGTATCGAACCCGCACCCTTCTGATCTTCGTCCAAGCGTGTTACCATTCAACCATCTCCCTGCTCCCTGCAATATTACACACTGTTTTGAAGCCACTCTGCATTTCAATCATCCACTTACTTGTTTCGTATCAGTTTTTCAATCACGGCAACACGATACTTTCAAATTTGCCTCACTAAGTGGGCAGATTCGTAGTCGTTTTTTTTTACCTCGGTACCGATACGGCGCCACACCGTCTTTGCTTTACTGTTGGACCTGACGTCCCAAATTGTTTACCGAGACAGCAATTACATCAGCCGACAAAAAGAAGAACTTAATTCAATGTTACTAGCGCCACCTTTGTAATTAAGCCGTTGGAAGATACACCGCCTACAACCCACAGATAAAAGACATACAGAGAGGCATGCAGTGATACACAAGCAGAAATGCAAGCATACAGACGTGGTTGTATGCGCGGTTATGTCCAGAGTCTAGCTATTCTTAGAAAGCAGGCAAACATTGTTCATGGCTTCATTGCTTATTCGTTTACATTGTGTTATAGCTAAGGTCATCATGTGAAGTTTCAAAGCATTGCGGGACATCGTATCACATTGTATCACATCAAAGCGTAGCATCACATTGCATCACTTCAAAGCGTAACATTACAGTGCACTACATCAAAGTGTAACATCACAATGTACAAGCGCCCGTATCAAAGCGTAACATCACAATGTACTATATCAGAGCACAACATCATATGCGCCATATCAAAGTGCAATGTTACAGTGCACCATATCAAAGCGTAACAATACAATTTATATACCACATTAAAGAACAACATCATAGTACATCACATCAAAACATAACCTAAGATTGTATCACATCAAAGCGTGACATCAAATTGCATAAAATAAGGTATAGAATCACGCTTCAATACATCACTTTGCATCGTTTGACACTGTGTCATATCACATCACAGCATCACATTATCATCGAATAATAACAAATCACATCGCATCACATCAAGCACCACATTGCATGCTTCAGATCGCATATCAGCAACACTCAATCATTACATCGCATATGACTTCAAGATCGCATTTCAGCACACATCACCATGGTAACAGCGTCACATTGGACCACATCACAAAGAAGCGCCAGCTAACGTTGCTTTTCGGAGTAATCTAACTTAACGAATAATGGTCACACGCTAAATCGCTCTGCGCGAAAAAGCAATTCCGCACAGAGCCATGTCACCTGCCATACCAGATGCTCTACTTCATACAATCACATCTATTAATATATATATATATATATATATTTGTATATATATATCACATCTACCGTATGTTAATATATCCGATTGTATGGAAATATACATTCTATAAACATATATAAGCGACTTCATAGCCCATTCGTTGTTTCAATACATGTGATTCGTATGCACATATAATATATTGCATACTAAGAAGACAAAAGTACTCTCACAAATATATATTTTCTCTTAAATACTTAATGTATAAAACACATCCAACGCATAACAGACGTATATATATATATATATATATATATATATTGTACGTTTTTGGGTTTTCAGATCGTGGCGAAATAGATTATATCTAACACACATCTGCGATTACATACATATATATGTATATATTTTATATTATATTCCTGGACACGGCTTCCTTTAACGGCGGTGGGGAGCACCTGTCAATCACAGTCTGCCATGAATGGTGAAGCGTTTCGGAGTAGCCGCTTCCTAAGTGGTAAATCGACGCGCAATAAATCATCGGTCGCAGATCGGCGCGTGAAGTATGGCGCGAAATCTCGGGCGGGAACGAACGGTTTCCATGGCAACGCGCGGGCGAACGCGCTAACTGCGTCAGTCAATCAGTCGGTCATTCGGGCGAGAGAGAAGGCGCAATTGTCGAGGTATATTTGGGTCGATGGAAGTGGACGGACGATTTGGAAGTGTTTTTTCACTTAAGTGAAAATAAATTGCGTGTTATGAAGAGGGGTGCGGAGAGTGATCGGTGGGTTGACGCATGCACCGGAGAAAAGTTTTGTGAGATCGGTCTCCGTGATATTGCTGTTTTCCATTGTTGTAGGGGATTGCAAAGCATTGCAAGCGGTTATTCGAAAAAACGATGGATATTATTGCCTTTGCAAAATCTTCAGTAAAGCAATGTTAGTTAGTGTGTTATGAATGTTTAAGGGGAGTTAGTATACGGGGTAAGATAAGGTTAGGCTAAGCAAGGGAGAGAAAATACCACGGAGTAAGGCTAAGCAAGAGAGACAATATAACACGAGATAAGTAAGATAAGGTTTAGGTTAGTCAAGGGAGAAAAATAACATAGAGTCAACTTCAAGAAGGTACGGTACTGAAAGTTACGGTAAGGTAATGTTAGGCAACTACTACATGTCGACACACATAACGGTCCTGCGGTTCTCACGGAGTTCTTCAGAAACAACACAGAAGAACAGATGCTAGACTTTCTACAAGAAGAGATCAGAGATGCTATCAACAAAAGTTAAAAGGATAAAGCACCAGGCATGGATGGAATGAATACGGAACTACTTCCAGGAGGAGGAGGAGGAGGAGGAGGAGGAGAAGAAGGAGGAGGAGGAGGAGGAGGAGAAACAGTTGTTAAGGCAATGCATGCCCTTGTTACAAAGACTCAGAAAGAGGAAGAAATACCAGAAGACTGGGCAAAATCGACAATAATAATAATAATAGAGATTTGAGTGCCACAGTTCGTATACGCAGTCGATGATGACTCGAAGCAACGATTCAGAAGCACAATCGTCGATTCATATAAAAAGGAAAGCCGCAAGACTGTAAAAATTACAGTGTTTATGACGACATTGGCCTCCCACTAGAAGCCAACTGGAACTACAGGATATTACAACACAGATTGGCGAAACCAGGAGAAGTGGTCGGCCTAATGATTAATGCAGAGAAAACGAAAACAATGGTTATTGAAAAGACCAAAGAGACATCAATAACCATCAACGTCCAGAGAGAGACCGTTGAGCAAGTAGAGCAATTAATTCGTCTATCCATGCAGGAGGGCTAATAATTGCAGATGGCAGCAACGAATAAAACATACAAAGAAGAACTGGACGCACTTCACAAGCATTTGGAACAGTGAACAGAAGCAGAGAATTAACAAAGAAAACCAAACACAAAAATATACGAGACGATGGTACAACCGATTTTCCTATACAAATAGGATTGTTGGACAATGCGAAAGCTAGATGACAAAAGAATTCTTACAGCAGATATGAGTTGGCTGTGAAAGATCGCAGGGATTTTAAGACTACAGAAAATAAGAACATGAGACAATCATTAGGTATCCAAATAACTCTGTTAGAGAAATTCTTTCAAAGAAGACTCCGATGGTTTGGACACGTAGAGAGAATGCCAGTTGACCGAATACCACACAATGCACTATAATATGCAAGATTAGAAGGAACAAAGGAACAAAGGCAGACCAAGACAATGCTGGATAAATAATATAAATGAGGACATAACATTACTTGGACTTACACCAAAGAGAGCAATGGACTCGACAAATGACCGAGGATGATGGAGATAATTTATTCGTACCCATCGCCGCCAAATGGTCGGCGTCAGGAACTGATGTTGATGATGATGACTGACAGTCACTCCAACTTTAGAATCGTATTACTCTGAGTTCAATTCCGCGTTTTTAGACATAGGCCTACATTGACTTACTCTGCTACTATTATACGCCATGCATGGTTGAGTTTGAATGCACCAACCTTCAGCCTCGAGTTCCTGTTGTACGAAGTCTTCGATGAAGACCTGTTCTCGTAGGGTGTTGATGCGGGCCAGGTATCCATCGTACTTCTTGCACTGTTCTTGTGCCGCCGAGTAGGTCATGGCCTTGTGGACGACGTGGTACTTGGACCCGTTGACGCTTCCCTTGGCGTAGTACGCCCACCCAGCCTCATCTGGTCAGCCAGTAACAACAACAACAATTAATTAATTACTAATTGTTTCATAATCACTTGTAAGTGTCTTCAATAACCAACTCAAGCTCGGCTCTCTACAGCTAATTGGTGCTACTTGTAACCACTTGCGCTCATGACAACTGGATTAATTTAATTAAACGAATATTGATTAATTGATTGATTGAACAACACTGCAGTTCGTGTAGAAGGCACTTCGGCCTGTAATTGTAATTGTAATTGCAAATTTATAAAGCGATACTACAGCTAATTTATATAGCGACACTGTAAAAGCAACAAATCACAGGCGCTTCAGACTCTACAAAACAGATAATTATAATCTAATTGAATGACTTTTATAGCGATGTCATCGTAATGCTGACGACATCTATCGATGGTCGCTTCAAGTGAAATCGATGTGAAAAATCATTATCGATTGGTTTTGAAGCGTTTGCGGAAATGAGGCAAAGAAAACCAAGAAGCTCAAGCTGCGGATGTTATGTCGTGGGATGGTATGGAATGCGATGTTCCACGTCTTGTAATGTTATTTCATGCTGTCGTTTGATGTGAAGTGATGGGGCAATGTAATTTGGTGAATTGCGACGTAGCGTGTTATGTCGCAATGTTTTGTAATTGTAATTGTTATTCAATCAATCAATCAAAACTCCTTTATTGAAGCCGCATCAAATAAAAATCACATAACATTTCAACATAAAATATCAGGATTGGCCGCAAGAGGAGTCCCAAAAGGGATCAAGATCCCGCTAATTAGGGACACCTAAAACAACATTTCAGAAATCTGAATTAGTGAGAGCTAAATCCTTGACAAACAGTGCAACATCAAATTTCATACTGAACATTTATATAGCGCCACTCAGAGATTCAGAGGCGCTCCCGACCCAAGTCAGTGCTCTCGCTAACAAATATGCTAGGCGTTTCCGAAACAGAGGAGGAGTAAGGCTGAGGAGCTCAAGCCGCATTTGTTGCGTAAGATGGTGCCAGCTAGAGGGACCGACACAAGCAAAGCTTCTGGATTGAGCAATAGCACCGCGCATGCGGTTGTGTCATGCTATTGTTATTTCGATAGATTTGTTATTGTTATTTTTCCGCCAGAGTACGGGTTCGGACCTCACCTGAGAAGGACCTTGTGTATGGACCTTAGGGAAGTCCGCCACTCACAGTGGCTCAGCACCAGCGATTGTAACAAGTTGCGTCTATGACAGCTTGGATTAATGAATAAACGAATATTGATTGATTGATTGATTGATGAGATAGTGGCGCTTTATAAATGCACAATAGTAATAATATTTTTCTATGCTCTGGTAATGCTATGCGTTCCTATACTATTTTATGCAATGTTATATAATGTTGTGACATTTAAACTTATGTCATGCTATCTGGTGCGTGTTATAACATGATTCAATGGAAATGCAATCTGAGAGGTACATGACGCAATTTCATAAATACAAGGGAGTCCATATCTCGACATAGTCACCGCTTTTTTATTTTTAAATTAGCACTATTTCTTTATTCTCATTCTGAAAAATAGAGCTATAAAAAAACTTGATTTCTTAGAGTTTCGTCTTATGATTTTTGCAGCTTATAACCAAGTTCAAAGTCTAAAATCTGGATTTTTTATGAACTCGACCTGGATTCGGTTCAAATGGCAGATCCTGCCGAAATCTTGTAATTCATCTTACAACATCGACAGAGATTTGAACTCCATTTGCTCTGACACGAGTCAGCTTAACAGTTTCCACTACGCCACGTGTTCTGCAAATACATTTTCCGCTTTACTCTCAAAAGGATGCGGCGCTACGGGCAATGAGTGAGCAAAAAATCTGTGCCACGACTAAAAACATTCCGTGGTCTAATGCCGATCCGATTGGAGTATAGAAGCGGAACCGTTTTATTGCCTGATTGAGAATACGTCCGGAATTAAGACTCGTTTTATTTGTCTTCGATGGATTGCTCGCCAGACGGAGATCGGACGAAAAAAAGCGCCGATTCCCCGCAGGTTGATTGATGGAGTAGTCCGCAGCGGTAGAAGTGACTTAGGACTGTTTACCTCATCGTCCGCAAGAGGGCACTGAAGGTCATACCTCGACGTTATTGGTCGCCATAAATATCGGTCACATCTGACGGAACTATATACCAGCTGGGAGTGACGATGAGGGCTGAGGAAGCTGGGGATGAGGAGAAAGATGAAAGGGAGATGGGCAAAGCATCTGACTTGTTGACGCTTGGATAGATATGATAGAGATAGAGCGAACTGTGATGGGATTGTATTGTGTGGAGGTTGTCTAATCCTGGATGAAGACGATAAGAAAACAAAATTTTCAGTGGATAAAAAAAGCCAAATCTAAATAATTGCACGCTGGCTGGCACTTATTTTTGCATAGGCTAAAAGTAAAAACTCATTTGTGAAATATATCTCAAGTCGCTTCATGTAGATTTTCTCCCCGGGGGTAATTTGACACACACTTTGGGTGATTAATACCTGCGGTACAATTGGATAAGTTCATAAGAGCTATCTGTTTCAGTTGCTTAGCTCACTTTAAGTAGGAATTTAAATTTCACAGTTAAACTTCCTTTTAATACTGTCTCAATTCACGTCAATTATTCATGAATTAAAATTCCATCTTAAGCCTCCGTCTAATGAAACTCACACGAAACGAAGTTTGTTAAATAAAAACACTTCTAAAAGCTTCTTTCTGCAGATTTCTTTTGAACGTAAAAACTTTTCTATCGCGTCCTTGAGAACTTCCTTCGCTTAACTAACACCGCAAACATCATAGCGCTCTTGCTTCCTGCGCCGTCCCTCCCACAGCGACACTCTCGTCATTACCTTTAACGTCGACCCTCCCTCCCTCCCCACGAGGATAACACAGAAAGAGAGTGAGAGTTAGACATCCTCCTCTGTGGCCAATCTATAAATCAAAGACAGACAATTTCGCTGGCTACAAGAAATCTGGTTATCGGGTCCGCCACAAGGGGCCGCTACGATCTATTCATCATCAACCGGTGAAAGCGGGATAATTACCGATGATAGATTGGATGGCGACATTAAGTCGCATTTCGAACCGCAGAATATCCCGGAATTATCGCTCAGTCTCTGCCAATCCCCCGTTCTGCAGCCGACGTCCAAGTGACGGTCTCGTGAAGCTACGGCTTGCTTAAAGAAACACATTGATAATGCCGAACGGATTAAGCGCCGCGCCGACTCCTGTCTACAATGGCTCTATTAGCGACACGTTCATTGTCACCGTCTCTGTGGCTCTCTCGGTCTCTGTGTATTTCTGTCTCTCTCTCTCTCTCTGTCTCGTCAATCTTTCTTTCTTTCTTTCCTTGTTTCTTTCTTCCTCTGCCTCTCTCTGTCTATCTTTCTCTGTCTCGGTATCTGCATCTCTCTGTCTGTCTCATTTTTAAATCATGTCAGCTCACTTTCTCTCCTGTCTCTCTCTCTCTCTCTCTGCCTCTCTCTCTCTCTCTGTCTGTCTGTCTCTGTCTGTCTGTCTCTCTCTCTGTCTCTCTCTGTCTCTCTCTGTCTCTGTCTCTGTCTTCTGTCTCTCTCTCTCTTTCTGTCCTTTCTGTCTGGTCTCTCTGTCTGTCTCTCTGTCTCTGTCTGACTCCCTCTTTTTCTCTCTTTCTCTCTTGCAGTCTTTATACTTGTACCTCTCACGTATTATCTTGCCCTCAATCTCTTTATATACACACTCATGTATTTATTTATTTACTCAGTCATATGGGAGAGAGGGTCAGACAAGAGATAAAATGCCAGTATACATATAATTATTGCAGATCGAGATCAGTGCATATATATATATATATATTATACACATTTATATGTATGTCAGATGTATGTTTATATATTGTTAAATATAGCGTGTTGGATGGGACTGTAAATGTTGGGTTGTCACTTCTCCAAGCATTAATCTGACTAATTGTCGCCTAGCCCTCCTGTGCTTGCCAGCGCTGTATCCACAGCATCAAACCCACCCATTCTACATTGTTCTAACCAACATTATACGCAACTCTATATGACTATGTTGACAATGATGATGAAGATGATGATGACGACGATCAAGAAGATAAATAAATATCTAGTATAGATATATTTCCCCAAAAGTTATATATGTTCTCTATGTTCGAGCTGGTGACCCTCTTCCTCCATTGCTTTGCTAAAAACATATTTCTTCTCTCGCTGTCTTGCTCACTCGGAGCGCCTGTGAACTGTTCACCCTATAGTACTTGATGTGCTTTATAAATGTTCCAATGCAACACAATACAATACAATACAATACAAAACAATACATATATGTTTTGTGTGTATTATATGACGAAATATATTGCTATACCAGCGCTTTGAGAGTTAATGTGCTCTGTAAAAACCTAGATATAAGCATACTTGCATACATACATATACACATATATTATTACATTGTGACTTTGGCATTGCAATATTATAAAGATCGATGTAAATTCTAAAGATTGATGTATATTTATGATTACACACTCACATTGTAATACTAGAAAGACCACTAGACTTATATATATATATATACATATATGTATATAATATATATATATATATATATATATATATATATAATTTATATATGTATATAATATATATGACAACAATCATATGTATGTTGTTTGGAACACATACATTGTTCTGTTGTGTGTAATTCGTTATTGCCATGTATAGAGATGAAAATTAATATGTGTACATGCCTATAATACTTCAGGGCATCCATGTGGCTATATGTGGCTCATATATCGCGAGCCATAACAGCGTGTTTATGTTGCGTCAGCAGCCAATCCATATCGCCGCATCTCGTTCATTGTCCCATCGAGGCCCGGCTGCAGCCTGGCGCTGATGATGGCGGTGCTTTGGCTGCTGCAGCAGGAGGCAAAGGAGGAAATCGAAACGTCCTAACCTACTCGTAAGTCGCAGTGGTCTAAATCTGATAACGGAACGGACCCAGGGGTCGAACTCCGAACGATAGAGTAATGAGCTTAATCTCGCTTTCCCTTCGAGCAACGCACGAGGTTGGTGGAGTCGAATGGTAAACGGGAATCGAACCTACGTCGATGGACAAGCGCCGGTTGCGGCTCTCTCCCCTTCGGCAGTGGATCCGTCAAGTGCGAGGATATTGCCGATGTAGTATACGGCGGACGGTTGGGCAGTTTTAACGATGGAAATGTTTTTGTACATTTTCTAATACCGAGATGCCTCAAGGTACATGTGTAGACGCAAGCATGCATGCATACATACATACATTCGCACATACATACATACATACATGCATGCATGCATACATACATTCGTACATACATACATGCATGCATGCATGCATGCATACATACATACATATATACTAATGTGCATTTAGTCATATATATATACATACATGAATATATACATGCAGTCATGCATACATTCATACATGCATGTTTACCTCTATACGAACATATATGCGTACATACATACGTGCATACATAATACATACATACTTACATACAAACAACAATAAATACATGCATACAGTAACACTGCGGTAAATATTTTTTATTAGTTTTCATATTCACAACTTTTTACGCTTCATACTATAATGTAAAAAAAATTTTTGCATACAGGGTTATTTTGGCAGCCTTGTGGAGCTAAACATTTCCAACTTTTGTTATTTTGGGCCACCGTATATACATACATACATACTTACATACAAACAACTAAATACATACATACATAGTTACATACACGTAAATAAAACATTGTTCATTATGCTCTGTGACTCCTAAAACTGTTCTGGACTTATCAGTTTCCCGCCGTATACGATAAAAATGTGTAAATACCAATCGTCAAAGCCCTGAAGCATCATGCAAGAAAACTCATTGAATCACATGTTCTAATCCAATCAGAACCAGGTGAAATGATCAATGGTCTGATTAAGGCTGTTAATTATATTCACGTCATTAATTACCTCGAATTGGTTTGACAAGACTCGATATGACGGTGACGTAATCGGTTGGTCCTTTGTTGGCGGCTGATTCGATCGCCTGCGAATGTTCGCCAGGAAGAGATTCTGCAAGAAACGCACGTCTATCATTCCTACCGATCTAATCCAATCCGATCTAATCCAAATCAGTCCATTCCATTAAAGTTCAGTCGAGTTTAGTCTAGTCTAATCTAGAGTCTAGTCTAATCTAATCCGAATCTAATCTAATCCAATCTGAATTCAAATTAAAGTCCAGTCGAGTTTAGGTTAGTCTAGCCTCTAGTCTAATTTAATCTAATCCAATATAAACAAGTCTAATCCAATCTAATCCAATCTGAACTAATCAAATATAATTTAGTCAAATGTAGTCGAAACACAAGTACAGACTAGAGTTACTCAAATTTCTAAAAGTAGCTGGTAATATTCGTGTGCGTGTTATTTACGAGTGCGTGTTATATCCGCGAAGAAAATTATGGTAATTAGTGTAAAACAGGTAGCAGTTGATTTAGGTCCGGTCGAGGTACGTCGATGTTCATTGTGTTTCTTAGTAATAATATCTAATTGAGCATGATTGGTGGATGGGCGATAGCGTGGACGGATGGATCAGGAGATGGGTAGAGATGGGTGGATGGGTGGATAGAAAGATTAGCAGATGGGTAGAGGTGGTTCGATGGGCGTAGACAAATGGACCAGTAGATGGGTAGAGATGGGTGGTTGGGTGAGTGTGTGGTTAGGTGGGTTCTTAAATGGGTGGGGATTGGTGGATTGGCTGATAGTTGGGTGGGTGAATGGGTGAATAGATGGACTAGTCACTAGTAGATGGATGGAGTGAGTAGGTGGATTGATAGGTGGATGTGCTCATAGGTGGATGAGTGATGTCTAGATAGGTGGATTGGCGGAAGGAGCGTTGACGAAAACGGACGGTGTGAATTGAAGAACGAGACTGTATATGGATGGCAGATAATCTGGGATGAGTGGAGAAGTGTCTGCATCAGCAGCCAGGTGCATCCGTGAATGCTGCAGCAGCTGTTGTTGCTTTTGATGGTGTTAAATCGGACGAATGCCAAGACGCCCAAGGGATTTCTATAATTAGATTGCATCACGTGATTAGGAGATTAGGTAATCACGTCCCGACAAACGTCGTCAGCCGTGTCAAACGAAGAGGTGATACAAAAATGAAGAGGTGCTACATAAATGATGAGGCGCTACATATATGAAGAGGTGCTACACGAATTAAAGAGGTGCTGCATAAATGAAGAGGTGTTACATCGATGTCTGGGCAAAATAGACGAGAGAATGAACAGATGGAAGAAGGTACGAATGAATTGACAAATGAATTATTGTATGAATGAAAGCGGAAAAATGAATGAATGAACGAAAGAACAAACGAACGAATGAGAGAACGAGTTAATGAATGAACACAATGAATAAATGAACGAACGAATGAACAAACAAAGGAACGAATGAATGAACGAATGAATGACTGAATGAACAATGGAATGAATGAATGAGAGAACGAGTGAATGAATGAACAAAATGAATAAATGAACGAACGAATGAACAAAAAAAGGAACGAATGAATGAATGAATAACTAAATGAACGAACGAATGAATGAATGAATGAATGTATGAATGAATGAATAACTAAATGAACTAACGATTGAATGAATGAATGAATGTATGAATGAATGAATGAATAACTAAATGAACTAACGAATGAATGAGTGAATGAATGAACGTATGAATGAATGAATAATTAAATGAACGAACGAGTGAATGAATGAATGAAATGTTCCTACACACATCCACTCACAAGATATATGCATGTTCATCTATTGCCATCAGAGGAGATAGAAGCGGATTTTAACGATCCAAAAGAGTTTTTTTTTCTCGTAAAAACGTTCGCGGGGTTATGATCAGGGGCAAAGTATGGTACCTGTAAGACCGCAATCATCCTCTTGGGCTGAATTCTGGTGTGGCTGGACTGGGACTTATCCACTTCCGTTTCGATCGAACTGATTCCTGGACTTTGTCTTGTCGGCTGTGTTTCATCTGACTGCGCCTAACGATCGATTGATTGATTGATTGCCTTAAGCGCGCGTTTGTTGCTGTTACATCGTAACACTAGGGCTATATAAGCCACGCTACTATAGAATGGATCCAGCCTTGAAATGTACTTCTCGTCATAATGGTACTAAAGCTCTGTCTCTATCGCTGGGCCTCTGTATCTGTCTGTCTGTCTGTCTGTCTGTCTGTCTCTGTTCTTGTTGTTTATCTATCTGTGTCACTGCATCTGTTTCTATCCCTATGTCTGTATCTGCCTGTCATCGTCTAAGTCTCTCGTGACATCACAGGAGAAGGAGTGGCTACAACGATTGCCTTAGTTTCCCAGTTTTCTGACAGATGCTTCCAGGATACAAAGGGCAGATCCAGGAGGGGCCTTTGGTAACCGGATTTGGATTTCTTCTGGTTACCGGACTTGAACCTGTACTGGGTATCTCTGGACAATACCTCTGACACTAATACCTTGCGCTTAGCATTTAAGTGCGCTTTGGAAATTACAAAGTTACGATTAGAATGCGATTACGAAGGGGACGAGGCCCCGCTTCGAAGGGTCGAGGACCTTCTTCAAAGGGTCAAGACAAGACGACGATGTTTCAAATCATCCACAGGGTCTTGATAAAAAAAATGGTGCGTGACTGAGGTTCGAGATCACCCGCTTTCGTAGGTAATGACAGCTACACTGGCGACCTCCTGCAGTCCGTTCGATGGATGGTCAGTGCTAAGGTGGTAGCCTTTGTAAGATACGATCGGTTCAGAACCAGTTATGTATGTAGGTATGTATCTGGTCTTTTATGTGGCGCATTTTAAGACTCTCTCAAATTGCAATGTACAATTAGTGGTTGACTAAGAGGTCTAACCCTGCAGGTGCTTCGAACAAACGACGAGAATGTTACTTAGGTCGAGTTAACAGGAATAGTGCGAATTTTCGCAGGGAGACTGTTCCAAATGGAGGGACCTATGTGTATGCAGGACACATACGCTGCATTTTCGACTGAAATATGGATGCGAGAAACTTGTAGATCTCCCGAGCGTCAGTCGTTTCGACTGACGTCCCAACTATGATAATCAGTTGAAAGAAGCAGGGAGAGAGAGAGAGAGAGAGAGAGAGAGAGAGAGACAGACAGACAGACAGACAGACAGACAGACAGACAGACAGACAGAGACAGACAGACAGACAGACAGACAGAAGACAGACAGACAGACAGACAGACACAGACAGATACAGACACAGACACAGAGATACTTAGAGAAACCGAGGAACTAAACCGGGGTGTCATTTGGCCTCTCATTGTCCTAGGATTGATTGATTGATGCGCTTATTGACATATTTGATTGATTGACTCTTTTATTGTCATACACATTATCATATCAGCATCAGCATATATAAGAAGTATAAAATAAATATAACGATACAATCTGACTGTAACTTAATAAAAATGCTTGCATTAACTTCCTGTATTAACTTTGTAAATAATCCAGCCGAGTCCCTGGCGGGTCTATATGACCCTTTTCGGCTCATTGTCCTGCATTAATATACATGAACTTAATGCAAGCATTTTTATTTTTGACATGGAGAAATTGAGAGTGAAACAATGTGCGTGCATATGATTTAAAGAGAGTTAGACAAAAACAGTTAAGTACTATATATATATACACACATATACAATTATATATACATTATATATATATACAATATAATACATATATATCATATATACATATAACTGGGTGGAGCACGTATTAAGAGGAGACTCCCTCCTGAAGGAAATCATAGAAGGGAGAATGGTTTCGAAAAGAGGGAGGGGAAGACCGGAGGCAGATGATGTTGGGATGGATGGCCGACGGATACAGCGAATTAAAGGGAAAAGCACAGCATAGAGAAGAGTGGCGTCATTAGAAGTTGGAACCTGCCGAAGGGCAGAGAACTTAAAGAAGAAGAAGAAGATAGACATCCATCAAATTACGAAGATTATGTAGTGATGCGGAGCGCCATGCTCGTACACAGGGATTGTCTCAGAGAAGACTCGAAACAGTAATCTCTTTCAACTCGCGTACCCAACGTAGCCTACTTCCGGTTTCTCTGGTCTATGGGATTTCTTCTTGATCCTCTTCAATGGATTGAGATTTCTGATTGCGATTTAACCGGAAGCGACCATCGACTAAATGTCTTCGGCATTATGGTTACGGCGCTTTAGAAGTCGGTAGGTTACAAGAAGGTTATTGTTCAACCAATTATTGGTTATATTAACTTACTAGATTCTTGGGCATTTTGATAATGTTAAGGTGGGTATCGTTTAGGTTGGGAATTGAAAGTCCGGTTTCCAGAGGATCAGTGGGGCAGAGCAGATAATAAGGAGGTTGTCGTTTAGGTCCAGATTTGGAAGCAGAGGGTCAGATGAATCGGGGTAAGAGTTCTTGAAAAGGAGAGACTTTAGGTCATTAGATTAGATTTAGGGGCGTAGCCAGAAAAATTTCGGAGCGGGTTTAAAGATTGTAGGGGGGGGTCCATTGAAGATGGTCGCAAAAATTAAGTGTTTTTGGTATTTCGCATATAAAAGCATATACATTTTTTTGCGAAACTTATTTGGGGGGGTTTAACCCGTAAAACCACCCCATAAATACGCCCGTGAACAGATTAGTTGCAAGGATGTTGTTCAGCTAATCGAACACAGTCACCTACTTACGAACTGATCAAGTGGAATCAATGCTTGGCTTACTGTTGAGTAGATTTGTGTTGATGAGAATGAATCCGACGGCCACTCCGACGGCAGCCAGAGCTATTCCGATGAAGACGAAGAGAACGAGGACTGGTCCCCTCAACATCCGTCTCGCTTCATCTGGCCGCCTTCGACGCATCCCACTCAGACGCTCTCCATCCCTGAAGAAGTCACCGGACCTGAACGGACTCCCAGCGCCTGGACCAGCCGATGACGAACACAGAGCCAACTTACCAGGGTCCATCATCTTGGCACCGTGGTTCCTTCGAAAGCAGCAGCACCATGCGAGGCACCCTCTTCCGTCATTTAACGAGTGACGGTTGGGCGAGAATTGTGCGGGTTTGCGATTGTGCTTGTGCGGGCAGCCTGAGCGTGATGATATCGACGGGCAAAGGGTCGAGTGGTTCGTCGGTAAGTCCGTGCGAACAGCGGCAACTCGCGCTGGTTCACAGATTTCTTGGAGAGTCTGTTTATCGGCGCAATTTCTGTGCAGCCAACCGGAAAGCGTGTCGCTGTTCGATCCGCGGCAGAAGAGATCGCGTTCACAGAATCTCGTTTCGATCTCTTCTTCCGGTTCCGGTTCGTCATCTTCCGGAAGTAGCACGAGGCGCATGCGCCGCGTCGTCAGACCGGAAGCACAAGGGTCTTTGACGGCGTAGACGACTTCGCTCTTTCCCTGTTGCAGCATCCCGATAGAGGATGCTGATGGTTGTGGGTCCGCTTGTACCGCCTGGAGTAGGTCGAGGGACTCATGGCTCCACGTCGTCGACCCGGCTTCCTGCGTCCAGTAGGCCTTGAACCCCGATGGGTCTGGTCTTGAGCAGGGTCTCCAGACGGGTGGAGGGGGCGGGGGATGGTCGGCGAGGGACCCGGATGCAGAGATACCGCCTCTTAGCATCGTCGACTGAACGGCGGTCGGTCCTGCGTCGCGGCTGCAGCGGCTGGTTATGGTACTGATGACGATGAGGACTTAATCAGGTTGAAGATGATAAGAACCACCGAATCCCAGTTCTATCAGTAGCAGAGAAAAACAAACGAAACAATAGTTAAACTGCGTCTGCGTACGATTTCTAAAGGGCTTAGTGAGAGACGGGCAATGCCCCAGATTCCCAATGGTACAGACAGACGCCCACTGAAGCAGTGACGTAACGAGGACTTTTCGTTTGGGTGGGGCTTTAAGCCTTGAGCATGGCAAGTGCGGTAGCACGAGTCTAAAGCTGGGACCATGGGACTTTATTTTTTTTTTTTGGGGCTTCAGCTTCGTTTGGTGCTTAAGCCCCTCAAACCCAACGCTAGTAATGTCCCTTCATTGAAGAGTCATTTACCATTTAAAATTTAAATTTAACTCCTGCCTATGGGTCTTCTCCCATTGGGTCAGACTATCTCCCACTAAAGACACGTCTTCCCCGTACATTTCGTTCCAACTCATTTGTCTTCTTCCCCATTACTATATCCTTTCCCACTAAATATATTTTTCCCATGCTTTACTCTCCCACCCACGTATCTTCTTCCCGACTGTTTCAAACAATATCACATTTAAGATACATTTCTCCGTACACAATTTGTCCCGTTCTTAAGTCTTCGTCCACGACGGCTGCCGAACCCAAGTCGCACCCTGTGCACTTGGAACAATCGAGCATTTTGTGCTTCGGTAAAGCGCTCATTGGCCGCACGACAATTGAATATTCTGTAATTGTAATAGTGAGATGGTCTTTGTCTAGCGCCTTTGTTATTCATTCATTTAGAGCATTTATATAGAGCTCCTTTAGGAGCTGAAGTCTTTCTCTACGTGGCTATTTTCGTCTTATTGTTGCAATAAAATCGTCCGAATAACTCGTCTTCATGCTGAACCAATAAGCACTGCACTAAAACGCCTAATTGTAATTGCGATAGGATTTTATACAACGTGTCTTGGAAACACAAAGACGTCTACTTTAATTGATCGTTACAGTCGGAAAGTGAGTTGAAATAAGGCGCAACGGTGACAACTACTTGAAACACTGTGTAAGTATACATAGCTAGCCAACCTATGACCGAAATTTCAGCTTGCAAGCAAATGTTATTACATTAATTTTTGTAGGCCTAGGCTACTAAAAGCACTTATTAAATGACTTAATAAAACGTATAATAATATTATAATGTGGTAATGTACTATAACGTTAGAATTTTGTACAGCTTATGCAGTACTAGCACTGCAAGCATTCGTGTTTTTATCTGTAAGGACACCTAACAAAGCACCAATTTGTTATCTATCGGAAAGTTGACACGATCGTTAAAGTACCGGTACGCCTCGAGAACAGAGTAAAATTATAACATCAGAACACTATGACACTAGAACAGTGTGCCTTTGGAACGAACTCCAACGGTTACAATGTTAGAACGGTAAATTTGCAATATTATAATTGTAAAGTTACCCACAATATTAGAATTGTAAGTTGACAATATTAGAATTGTAAAGTTACAATATCAGAATTGTAAAACTACAATGTTAGAATTGTAAACTTACAATCGTTCCTTACCTTCGTTGTGTGTATGATATCTGATTTCTTATTCACATTTACAACACAGTTCATATTCATATTCATTCATTCATTCATATATGAATATTTATATAGCGCAATTCGTTTTAATACTCGGAAGCTCGCAGAGGCGCAACGCAAATTCTCAGGTTCACTTTACATTACATCTGAAACTGATAGCAGTGGCCTTGTTACAATCTCTACCCTTCTGATCTCTGAGCTTCAGCACAAACATCCGCGTGGGTTATCACATTTTAAGACATTTTCTGCGAGACTGTCTTAAGCCATTGAATTGTAGCTGTCATTTTAAAAGTGTAATTGTAAGTGTAATCTCAGTACTGTAATTGTAAAATTGTAATTGCAAAAGTGTGATTGTAATTGTAATCCTAAGAGCAATTATTCTATTGATTTATTTCATCTACTTTCTACTCGTAGCGATCACCATAATTTAGAAGTTCATTTCGTCTGTAATGGTCAAAACATAATTACGAATCAGACATAGGTCAAAACAGACCAAACTCTGTGAATTAATGGGGGTCTCACCTATCTACGCTTACCATAGACCTCTGAGACGACCCACAAAGCTCAGCGCATTAACAGCAAAATAACAAGGCCTATGCAGGAGATAGCGTAGGAAATAGTATTGCTTAAGGCCCGACACTCTCTCTCTATGTCTGTCTGTCTGTCTGTGTGTCTGTGTGTCTGTGTGTCTGTCTGTCTCTGTCTCTCTGTGTCTCTCTGTCTGTCTCTGTCTCTGTCTCTATCTCTCTGTCTCTCTGTCTCTCTGTCTCTCTGTCTCTCTCTCTCTCTCTCTCTCTGTCTCTCTCTGTCTCTCTCTCATTCTCTCTCTCTCTCTCTCTCTCTCTCTCTCTCTCTCTCTCTCTCTCTCTCTCTCTCTCTCTCTCTCTCTCTCTCTCTCTCTCAATTTGTCTGTTTGAAACAAATAAACTACGGAAATATTTTGCCAAACTCATATCAATCACCAGCAACTTACGGAATACTTAACGCTGTAAACGTATATAATTATTTATTATTATAGTTACCATTATTAGGATGAATTAGTTGTTGTCGGCATATATAAATATAGACTATACATATACAACTACACCTTAGCGATATATATATATATATAAAACATATACGTATATAGTACCCATATATATATATATGTATATCTATCTATCTATCTATCTATCTATCTATCTATCTATCTATCTATCTATCTATCTATCTATCTATCTATCTATCTATATCTATCATCTATCTATCTATCTATCTATCTATCTATCTATCTTTCTATATATCTATCTATGTATCTATATATAGTACCTATCTATCTATCTATATATCTATCTATATATCTATCTATCTATCTATATATGTATATATATTTATATATATACTAGACTATTGTATATATTTACTTAATATATATATTGCAATGTATATATATATATATATTAGTTATATATATATATATATATATATATATATATATATATATGTATATATATATATATATATATATATATATATATATATATATAAGAGTAGAAAATGGCGGAAAGATGGCCAACCGCCGCGGCTGCGTATTGTAGTTTAGATTTATTGTCGGTCGGTGGCAATTTATAGATCGATGGTCGACGCAATTATTATCCAGATCCGCCGCCATTTCTTCTGAGTTTTCAATTTATCGTCGCCACAGCTGCACGCAGTCTGTCCACTGCCTTCGGCTGTTCACTTATTCTGACCCAGCGTCCACACGACGGAACTAAATATTCCTTAGATAGTTCGGACACTTTATAATCTTTCTTTAGCCACATAGGATAAATTATTGTCCGTAGGTTTAAAACAGAAATACAGTCAGTGTTGTTTTAATGCGGTACGACTCCGTTAAAATCTTTGCGAATCGAGTTGACCACAAAAGGCAGCATGGAAAATACAAGCTATCGTAATCGTATCGTAATAGTTATTTTGTAACTGAGTACACGGGGATCACAAGTATACTTAGTCCACAGAGTATGGAACAATAATTTGCAATAGGTGGCATGTAAGTAATGTACGTATGTAATTGTATATATGCATGTATGCATGTATGTATGTACTAGTTAAGTTTTGTTTCTTTTGAAACTTTCTTTTATCTTTGTGTATTCGAACATAGACCCACATCTTCTGACGGTTTACTTCTAAGATTATTCTAGGGTGACCCTTGCTAGCGGGGCTTAGGCCCTTTTAGGACTCTCCCCTTGTTTCCAATTTATTCGTTTGTATCCTGTTGCATATGTCAAAACCGTTTTTGTTTCATTGGTTCAATAAAAGGTGTGGTGATGGTTATTATGGTTATGTATATATGCATGAATGTGTGTATGTATTTGTGTTTGCACGTATACGTATGTATGTACCTGAACATTTATATTGCGCCGCTATGGACCTATCATAAAAACTGTAGCATATCTTTCTACTCGGGCATCAACAACTATTGGCTTATAAAAACTGGAATTTTTAACGCATGTTCATCGCTGAAATTGTATCGCTTGTTTATACCGCACCCTAATGGTAGTCTTTCGGCAAAGGCGCTATATGAAGTCCCTGTTAATCTAGGCGTCTGTTGCCGACCTGACCTGTGAAGACGAAGAAAAACTATTAGGGTCGATGTATCACCTGTCGCTATTGAAAAGAAGTAAATAGGGCGACAGCAGCAGCTGACGTAATCTGTAAAGCGTCATTAAGCCTCAACCGTGACATATTGGTCTATGCTTACTTTCATACTGTGCGAGAAACATGGCTCGCTTTACGACGATGTTTCTGAAGCCGTTCATTAAGGCTTCTATGTGTGTCAGAGTGTGGGTTTGAGCGTGTGCGTGTGTGTGTGTGTGTGTGTGTGTGTGTTGTGTGTGTGTGTGTGTAAATGTGTGTGTGTGTATTGTAAATATGGCATCATTTGTTTTAATATTTTTAAAGGTATGACTTACTTGTGTGTGTTTGTGCTTCTATGTGTGTCACAGTGTGGGTTTGTGCGTGTGTGTGTGTGTGTGTGTGTGTGCGTGCAATGTGTGTGTGTGTGTGTGTGTGTGTGTGTGTGTGTGTGTGTGTGTGTAACTGCGTGTGTGTATGTGTGAGTGCATAATGCAGTTGTACTAATCTGCTGCTAAGTTATCTACACAATGTGCCAGTTCACGTCCATCCATCCATATTATCATCCAATAAATAAATGTCAAGCCTAATTACTATGTAATTTCGTCTCTTGTATTCTCGTTCATGCCATATTTTAAAGCGATTCCTCATTAATCCATCCATCCATCCATCCATCCATCCATCCATCCATCCATCCATCCATCCATCCATCCATCCATCCATCCATCCATCCATCCATCCATCCATCCATCCATCCATCCATCCATCCATCCATCCATCCATCCATCCATTCATCCATCTATTCATCCATCCATCCATCCGTTAAAACACCCATCCATCTATCCACTAACCCATCCATCCACCCACTCACCAGTCCACCCAGTCACTAGCTCAACCAAACACCTATCGAAACACCCATCCATCCCATAAACAAAAACCGCAATCTTCCTGAAATTACTCGCAATTCTGCTTACCCCGTTCTCAGTCGAAACCATCGACAATTTCCAAAGCCACTGCAGCAGCGCTTCATCAAAAAGATCGCTATACAAACTCCAGTGATAAGTGACGTCATTAATGATGGCCTCAGTTATGTGTAATCATGGCTCTGCTTGTTTTTCACGTTATTTATGCAGCGGTCGTCTGCGGCCGAACGATAGGTCTTGATTTTCCAGCGCAATGCTTAATCTTTGTTTCTGACCGCTGAAGTAATCTGATAGCTCTGCATTGGACGCCATTGTCGAGTTCACTTCCGTCCGACATCTTGTTTTTACCCGAGGAAGATGGATGGCCGCGATAAACAACAAAACCTCGCACGCAGCGGCCATTTCCGTTGCAAGTCCTGCTGCTGGTATCTGTCTGTACGTCTCGTCGTCTGCTTGTGTCCCTCTGGCTGTCTTTTCACTTAAATTGATGCATTTTTATTCATCAGGAAAGCCCGTGCACATCGAAAAATACGAATCAAAGTTTTCTTTTGATGGGTCGTGTGGGGGTGGTTTTTTTCCATCGTCGGAAATAATTTGGAGTGACTATAATTGACATTCGAATTGGGAAACCTTCACTCGTCACCCGTCTTGGGGTAGATTAGATATGGGTCGGATTCTTGGATGAACGCCGTTTTGTGTATCAAGTTCTTCGTCATTTCTCCATGTCAATAGTTGCGCCTGGTGCGATTTAAATCTCGAGCGGATTCATAGCCACACGCGGAAAGAGAGAGAGACAGATACATAGATAAGTAAAGATAACCAATGAGAGACAGAGAACGACAGGGTTAGATAGAGAGTCAGAGGTCAGGGAATTCAGAAGTCAATGATATCAGATGGAGAAAATCATAGGGAGATTCTGACAGAGAGAGAGAAACAAACTACGAAAGAGAAGCAGTCAATGAAAGAGAGAAACAATAATCAGAGATAGGGTCACAGAGACCGACGCAGAGCAGTTAGAGATGTAGATTCAGACCAAGAGAACGGTGGAGGGGCATAAAGAGGGAGGCATAGAAAGGGAGACGAAGAGAGAGAGAGAGACAGGCTAAGACAGAGACAGACAGACAGACAGAAACAAAGAGACAGACAGACAGAGAGAGAGAGGGAGGGAGAGACAGAAACAGAAACAGAGACAGACAGAGACATACATAAAGACAGACAGACAGACAGACAGACAGAGACAGACAGACAGAGACAGACAGACAGAGACGGAGACAGGGACAAAGAGAAAGAAAGAGAGAAAAAGAAAGAGAAAGCGAGAGAGAGGCAGAGAAATGTGAAAGGAGGCAGTGAGTTCCCAAAAAGAATTTAAAAATTCCAAGGCCTGGCCTTATGAACTGAGGGATGGTGTCGTCTATCGGACGTGTGTTTGCCAACGGTTTAAATCACTGCAAGGCCAGACCAGTGGAATTGTTCGTTGCCGTGTTTGTCGCGCCTTTCTTTGTGCACTATCCAGGCGCTATCTGCAGGAACTGATCGATGAGCGCTCGAATCGATCCGAACCAGATTTACCGACCAGAACACGCAGCCAAATTTTATGGAACGGTTCCGAATTGACTCGGCGTTGATCTGACTTTTAATTCGGTTCCAGTTGTTATATGGGACGCACGCGGAGTATAGGTCGAACGTCTGCGAAGTGGTTCCGACGATCGATTCTCTTCGGCCGTAGAATTGATCCGTTCCGATCTGATCCTTTCTCATTTCCTCGCCATCAAGAAATCGTCATTCGTCATGTCTCCCACAAAATTAATGTGGGTTTCTTCCACCGAATGCCCGCACGAAACGATTTTTATAACGACCGCTGGAAATCCCCTCTAAAACTCCAATAGTACGCGAGATCCGTGTAATCCCCGAAATCATTGAAAGTCTCGATTGGAGACGATTTGTTGCGTGGAACAGAATCGAATCGCACTGTGCCATATGCGATACTGAAAACTGGTCTCTTTTGCCCGAAGTGGGCAGGGAGTGGCCTTGAGTATATATCTGGAAGGGCGCAATATAAATGTCCTGAATGAATGAATGAATTAATGTACGAAAGAATGAACGAACAAACGAATGAATGAGCGAATTAATTATTTGGTAAAGTAAATAATTATTAAATAAATAATGAATTATTACGTAAGAAAATAAGTAATAAGCAATTAGTTGCAAAATTAAGTAAGCAATTAGATCAGTAGCCTAAGTTGGTATGTAAGCTACTAAAAAATTAAGTAGGCTAATTAATCGCTGATTCTGAGCGAATTATTTGGTGCATTCAATAAGATAAACATCATATTTAAATTGAGCGAAGGACGAAGAATTTTCTATATAGCAGAGAATGTGTTTCAATTCAAACGCCGTCGGTAGTTATTAGCGACACAGATTTGGTATCTGATACGACTGTGCTTTGTGATTACTTCTTGTACTAAAGTACTAAACCTACAGGTTTGACTTATAGGTGCGTTATATGGCAGCTTATCTGCGCCATAAAATTCTTATAGCAAATCTAAAAAGATTTCAAAGGCGCTGGAATATTATGGCTAGTTTTTGCGACACGATGACCTATTTATTTCGGGGTCACCGTATAATGCGGAATATGCCAGTTCCGGTCTCCTCTGAGACGGTTATTGTGAAGGGACCTTGAGCAAGTAGGTCTACTTCACAGACAATTGCTTAGCGTCATAGATTGACGCTTTTTCACCAGAGAGCTACATGTATGCTTAATAAGTACCAAAATACTACTACTACTACTACAACTACTACTACTAAAAATAATAACAATAATAATACTAATAGTAAAATGATACAATAATATTAATAATGATAATGATAATGATGATGATGATGATGATGATGATGATGATGATGATGATGACGACGATGACGATGATGATGATGATGATGATGATGATGATGATGATGATGATGATGATGATGATGTTGGTGGTGATGGTGATGATGATGATGATGATGATGATGATGAATAATAATAATAATAATAATAATAATAATAATAATAATAATAATAATAATAATAATAATAATGTCTGGAACGGCCCTAGTCGAAGATGGCGGCTTTGTTTTTCGCTGCTGTGATTTCTTGGTTTTAAATTGTTTTTAAGGAGGTTTCCTGGCTGGATTTACGTTGAGTATCAGGCAGGAGGTTCAAGTAGAAGCAGGTCGTATAATTACTTGATTTTGAACGAATATACACGCTATTTGGACGTTCTAAGGCGACGGCATTTGGCCGCCTGCCACGCCCCCCGTCTGGTGACCTACTTTGACAGGCCTCGCGTGTAACATTTATTCGCTTTGAATGTTATGGATAGTCGATCCCTCTCACCGTCGCAGGCCTCGCAGAAAGCTACGGGGACATGTGGGGTTTGCCGAGTAGATAGAAAGTTGCATCACAAAAATGGCTTGGTGCATCGGCATGGCCCCAGGGATAGGCCTTGCCCCGGCTCTCACAAACCACCTTTAGAAGCACAACCTTCCACCGTGTTGGCTGATCAGGCTTCGCCCCGGGACCCACCGGAGGTGCCCGACGCCTCGGTGGTGGCCCCCTCTGCCTCACCCCTCCCTCCATCGGACCCAGTACCTCACCCTATTCTCCAAAATAGGCTCTTAAAACACATACCTAAGGCTGCTAGGCATAGTTTGGGCGGTTTGATGACGGCGGTCATCAATCGCATCCTAGCAGACCCTCTCTCCGCGTCACCATGGCAGCTCCTCCTCTCCTTTGGTGCCTTCACGCTGACGCAACCGGCCAGGGGCGGCAGACGCCACAATCTCACATCTAAGATCAAGGCACGCGTGGAGGAATTTTTCTCCACTGCTCCTCTTAGGAGCATGGAACTATTCGCCCCTCAGGATGGCCAAGGATCGGGTGCGTCCCGGCGGTTGGGTCCTAGCAGGGAACAAGTAATGGCAGCAGCGGTCGCCGCAAAGTTGGAAGATGGCAACATAAGGGCGGCCGCGAGGATTCTCTGCTCGGACGATAGACCGGCACCTATCAATGAGGTGACGTTGGAGGAACTTCGCCTGAAACACCCCGCCCCGCCGCTGGACCGCCCTTCTATCCCTCTACCCTCCGACAATAATCCCTTTCAGGCAACAGAGACGGAAGTAATGGCTTGCATTAGGACTTTCCCGGCAGGTTCATCGGGGGGTCCTGACGGTCTCCGTCCCCAGCATGTCCTAGAATTGGTCAACTGTGCACAATCGGGCCCCGAGCTGCTTTCAGCAATTACAGCGCTGGTCAATCTGCTCTTGGCTGGAACCTGCCCTGACCGGGTTCGCGCTTCACTTTTCGGTGGAACCCTGCTTGCACTTCGCAAGAGCTCAGGTGGTCTACGCCCTATTGTCATCGGATATTTTTGGCGCAGATTAGCTGCAAAATGCGCCAACGCCTTTGCCGTTCCAAGGGTCGTGGCACATCTGTCGCCTCGGCAGGTGGGAGTGGGCGTGCCGGGTGGGTGTGAGGCCGCGGCGCACGCGGCTAGACGCTTTCTTGAGGACATGCCAGAAGGTTCAATCTTGGTAAAATTAGATTTTTCCAACGCGTTCAACTCCCTCTACAGGGATCGGATGCTGCAATCCATCTACACACTCCTTCCTGAACTAGCACCATTCTGCCATCTTGCCTACTCCGAGGCATCAAATTTGAAATACGGAGAATTCAGCCTCCTTTCTCAGGTCGGTCCACAGCAGGGAGACCCTTTGGGCCCATTGCTCTTTTGCCTCCCACTCCAGCCTATTCTGACGGAGCTGTCATCCTCACTCGCCCTTGGTTACTTGGACGACCTCACCCTGGGCGGATGCGCGCAGATAGTCGCTGATGACGTGGCAATGCTAGAGCGCAAATGCTTGGAGCTGGGCTTACAACTGAACCGCTCCAAGTGTGAGGTGGTCACACACGATCCCGGCCTCGTGGCTACACACAGCTCTCTCAGTCTTTTCGCGCTTACAGACCCCGAAATGGCCACACTTTTGGGTGCCCCTCTCTCTGCCGTGGGGGCTCTGAGTACCGTCTTGGAAGCACGCACCAGTGAGCTCTCGCGGGCCTTGGATAGATTGAGTTATATTGCCAGGCATGACGCTCTAGTTCTTCTGCGATACTCGCTGAGCTCTACAAAACTTCTCCACATCCTGCGATGCTTCCCGTGCGCTGGGCACCCGGGTCTTGAAAGATACGACTCCACCCTGCGGGAGGGCTTGAGCAGGGTCCTCAACTTGTCCTTGTCGGATTGTCAGTGGCTCCAGGCCTCGTTGCCCATCAAAGCTGGTGGACTGGGAATTCGATCGGCTGCCTCGCTTGCACTTCCAGCCTTTTTGGCTTCAGCTGCGGGCACCCTTTCGCTCCAGTCCACCATGCTCGGTGACAAACTCCCTGCCGACCCACGTTACGAGGCCATGCTCATCCAATGGCAGGGTGCGGTCTCAATTCGGCAGCCGGATAGCAGCCTTGCCCACAAGCAGTCCTATTGGGATAAGCCTCTCATTGACGGAGTCACCTCAGATCTGAAAGCCGCGCTCACAGACACTTACAATCAAGCACGCTTTAGGGCGGTCTCTGCCCCGCACTCGGGCGATTGGTTATTCGCTCTCCCCATCACCTCTTGCGGGCTGAGACTTGACGATGAGGCGGTCAGAGTCGCGGTTGGCCTACGCCTCGGTGTGCCTCTTTGCGAACCGCACAGCTGTGTCTGTGGCTCTCTTGTTTCCGCAGAGGGCTCCCATGGGTTGTCATGTGGGTTGGGTCCGGGCCGATCGTCACGACATGCATCCCTAAACGATCTTATTTTTCGTAGCTTGGTTCGAGCCGGCTACCCCTCCACCAAGGAACCGGTCGGCCTCCTGAGAACAGATGGCAAGAGACCTGACGGTCTCACTCTCATCCCTTGGCGAGCGGGGCGGAGCCTGGTTTGGGATGTGACGGTCACAGACACACTGGCCGTCTCTTACCTACCGAGTACTTCTCGGACAGCCGGGGCTGCCGCAGAGATGGCGGCTGCTCGAAAAAATGCTAAGTACATCCAGCTCGCAGCCGTCTATCACTTTGTCCCCCTGGCCTTTGAAACCATGGGCCCGGTGAGTTCTGAAGGCTTGGCCTTTATATCATCATTGGGACAGAACCTCAGCACGATATCCGGAGATGCACGCGAAACCTCCTACCTATTTCAGCGCATATCTGTAATGATCCAGCGGTTCAATGCGGTGGCTTTCCGCGGTACTTTTGCCACACTGGACCTTGACGACGATTAGGTGCCGTTCCAGACGAATTTTATTGTTCTTAATTAATATTAAGTCCCCGGGGGATCATGTATACCTCGGGGCACAAAAAAAAAAATAATAATAATAATAATAATAATAATAATAATAATAATAATAATGGTAGTAGCAGTTGCTAATTAATAGTAACAATAACAACAACAAAAATGATGATGATGATGATTATGACGATGACGATGACGATGACGGTGACGATGATAATGATTATGATGATGATAATGAAAAAGAAGAAGAAGAAGAAGAAGAAGATGATGATGATGATGATGATGATGATGATGATGATGATGATGATGATGATGATGATGATGATGATGATGATGATGATGATGATGATGATGATGATGATGATGATGATGATGATGATGATGATGATGATGATGATGATGATGATGATGATGATGACAATCTAAAATGATCCAACCGCTGATAATTAAAAGCTGAACAATGAACATTTTCCCCAAACAACAGCTTTCTCCATCCTTCGTTGAACTCATGTGTCCATTCATAAGTCATTTCATAAGTCATGTAACACAGATAAAACTCGAACTGAGACAGATTATCGTCGTGTGACAGTCATAAGCGTCGCATGTAATAATTATTATTAAGAAAATGAATGTTAATAATCATAAAGAAGTAATTAAGGAGTGATTAATCAGCCGAAGGTCGTGATCCCATTTTTCATCATTATTCATGATTGCTGTGTTGAGGTCTGGCTTTCATCTCGGAGCCAATTTGAAAGCAGGTGACGTAACCCTGGCTATATATAGCCCAGTCATCATCACCATAACAATCATCAGCAGCAGCAGCAACGACAACAGCAGCAGCAGCAGCAAAAGCATCATCATATTGATCTTTAATCATCATCATCATAATCATCATTATCAGTATCATCGTCATCACTAGCATCATCTTCACCAGCAAACAACATCGTCGTATTCATGGTGATAACATTATCATGATGATAATTGTGACTAATGTATTATCGTCTTCATAATCATCATCATCATAGTCATCATCAACAACAACAACGTCAACAACACAACATCAACAACAACTACTACTACCTCATCAATAGGCATCGTCGTCGTCATCATCATCATCGTCATCATCATCATCATCATCATCATCGTCATCATCATCATCAAAATCATGGTGAACATAGCCATCATCATCATCGTCACCTCTCCTATGAATCACTGAGGTCTCACTAAGAGCGGGCAACGAACCGACAAAAGAAACCCAGATCTTTTTGTTTTTTGATAGACTGACATCGACACCAGAGAGACGAGACTCAGCGCAGAATTCCCAAAGCAAAGAGATCAATCTCAAACGTCGTCCATGCTTTCATTAAAAACAAAGTCTGTCTCGTATGGCCGTAGATTCATTCAAATCAGTCTGCATTTGACAAAACTATCGCCAGAATACATCTGAGAAATTCTTAGCTGGCGATATGCAAATGGTCTCTAGCAGTAGGTCGCAAGTCTGATTGAATGGCAGCTGCAAAACTATTTCAATTCGTTTGATAGTTTCGCCGGATATCACGTGATACTCAACCACTTTGCCTGTCCTTGTGCTGTGTACAAGTGTATTAAGAGATGTATTATTATGTATTTAAAACTATATATGCATGTATATATGTATGCACGTATGTATGTACCTGAACATTTGTACTGCGCCGCTATCATGGACCTCTCATAAAGGCAGTAACATGTCTTTCTACTACAACATCAACAACCACTCCAACCAATGGAATTTTTAGCGCAAGTTTAAAATTAATAAGCATGTGGATGTATGTATAAAGAGAGGTTGACGCACAAAGATACTTAATCTATGAGTTATATAGTCATATGTATTTATATATATATATAATTATATGCTTATATATATATATGTATATTTCTGTGTGAGCTTGTGCGTTTGTGGGTGGTTGAGTGTGTTTGTGTCTATATATAAAGAGATGTTGCCACAATAGAGTGAATCAGATGAAGAGGAGAGAGAGCATTTCCGTGTGCATTAGCGTCCAGCAGGCTATCATCTTCTGTTTGTTACCATGGAGATATGTTCTTTTTAAAAACTCGAATGACTAGCTATTTGAACAGGTGAAACATGCAAAATCCAACAGTTGCCAAGTCGATTCGAAGCAACAGAGCTCCGGCAAATAGGCAGGAATATTCCCCAACTGCCATATCCAGACCCATATTGAAATCCTAAATTCGATACGCCGCTAAACAGGTACCAAATGAATGTAATAACAATTAGTAACTTTTATCACGCCAGTGTCTAATGCACTAGGCATCAACCGATGGCGCCCCAAAAACAAGCCGTAATTTGGTCAATGTCCAAAGGATCCGTTCGCTAAGTATATGAAGCATGCATAGCTTCGAATTTTGCAGAGGACAAGACATAGCGATTCGCGACAGAAGTATTCAACGTTAAGAGCATGCAAAGAAACGGGTATGAAAGGAAACATGTTTTTATTACACAATATGGCTGCACGCATGCATATAATTAGAAATGTATATGCAATGCATATTGTGTAAATGTATGTATGTATGTATGCATGCATGTGTATGTAATGTATGCATGTATGCATGTATGTATAATATGTATGTATGTATGTATGTACATGTATGTATTGTATGTTTGTATGTATGTGTGTATGTGTGTAAGTATGTTTGTATGTATGTGTGTGTATTTGGATGGATCCAACGTTTAACGACAGCATATGACAACAAAAGGCCGTTGCCGTCGACAGAAACTGTTTGGGCATATTACAGCTCTAAGTTTCTACTTATGTATGTATGTATGTATGTATACGTACGCATGCATGTATGTATGTATGTATTTACGTACGCATGCATGTATGCATGTATGTATACATGTATGCATGTATGTATGCATGAATGCATGCACTTCTAAACTCTCATCTTTAAGAGCTCGACCGTGTGAAAGGAACATTGATATTGCGCAACCATTTAACCGGCGAGAAATGGTTTGGACTGGATTCGTCATGTAACCTTTGACCACAGCATTGCACCTTAGAGGAAAGCTGTTGGTGGCGTACGCCCAGTCAGAGTCAAAGGTTAGTGGAAAACAAACCTGTTTACCCGTCTAAAGAAAAGTCGCCTCTATAGGGTGAAGTCCCTTTCAGCGGTGGCACAAACAAGACCATGCCAATGAACTCCTTCCAGCTTCTGCTGGTAGCCATTTTCCCCGAAAGGATGGAGGGCTGAGTCACGGACCTAGGTCCGTGGCTGAGTGAGCACCAAGTGACATGGTATTCTGGTATTTTAGGAGAAGCTTATACTATATTTCGTAGAGGTTGGGTGTGGACTGTTCCTGTGTAGGAATATTGGAGATGCGTTATAATAATTATTACGATTACGTGTTTAACCATTTTGCATTGTGTCAGCTGTCCCTTATCGGCACCTTATTTTATCGGCACTTACTTTACCCTAGAAATAGAAATGAAGCCAATAAAAAATAAACACAGGCGTTTGGTAAATAAACGCGTTATATATTATATAGCCGACACATACATAGCCATAGCCATAGCATCAATTTATTGGTTCAAATCTTAACAAAGTAACATCTCGCGGTACAAAGAACAAAGATCTGTCGGTCACAAAAGGGAACCCAGAAGGGACCAGAGCCCCGCTGATTAGGGCCACCTATATACATAGTCTGTTGCTAGATTGTTAACAGAGGTTATCTAATACAGCGCATTTATATTATAAATATCTTAGTACATGTACAATTACATGCATACACACATGCATGCATATATACACATACATACACGCAGTCCGTATTGGCAACAACATCCTATGTATATATATATACAGTAAAAAGTAATATACTATAAATATATTATTATCAAATGCGATTTAATGCAATGTGAGAGAACATCAATGGCGCTGATCAACTGTGAGTGAAGAACTTGAGCAACCTGCTCAAGGTCCTTACACAGTGACCACCTAAGTGGAAGCTGGAACCCGTACCCTCCGCATTACAGGCCGAGAGCTCTATCCATTCGGCCATCGTGTCATTTGTAAGGTAATATAATATAAACAACGTTTTTTCTAGCTCCTCTACATGGAAGCTCCTTAACGTCGCTCGTGAGTAGTTTTTGCCATCTCTCTCTTTCATCCATCTCTTTGAACGCTTCAGCAACTGTTGCCGCCCTTCTCTTAATATCTTCTGCACCGTTTCTTCCCTCGCACGAGATTTATTCCCTATTTATTCGCTCGGTTAAACAACGATTACGCACATACTTACCATTCGTAATGTAATCATCATCGTCGTCGTCGTCGACATCATCACAGTTTCTCTTACGAATACATTCCGTCGGCCGTTAGCATAAACATTTGTGTCCCCTGCGATCTTAACGGTCTCTAACGCTAGTAGTCGCGTCTGTCTGTCTCTGTCTGTCTGTCTCTGTCTGTCTATATCTCTCTGTCTGTCTCCCTCTGTGTCTGTCTGTCTCTCTTTGTCTCTCTCACTGACTCTCTCTGTCTCTGTCTGTCTCTCTTCTCTCTGATTCTCTTTGTCTCTGTCTGTCTGTCTCTCTTTCTGTCTGTCTGTCTGTCTGTCTCTCTCTATCTATCTATTAATCTCTCTCATCTATCTATCTTTCTCTCTTCTATTATCTATCTATCTCTGTCTGTTTCTTTCTTTCTGTATCTATCTATCGTAGTCTTTGTCTGTCTGTCTCTGTCTGTCTGTCTCTCTGTCTCTCTCGTTATCTGTCTCTTTGTCTATCTGCGTTTCTACCAACCTATCTCTCTGACCAGTGACGAAGCATGAATGATAGCGACGTTCCCATAGCAGGCCGGCCACCTAGCGTCGGAGAGACCGGTTCTCTTGGCTGGCGCTTCATGCATATATACACCGTATTAGGGTGGTGGAAAGAGGAGTCGGTCGTAGTCACCGCAGAGTATATATTTCTCAGTTACTTGCTATTCTGCGACGCCGTTCCATTGCAATCAACTCTTCTCCTCGTACTCCTCATCGTCATCTGCATACTTTGCCAATTCTAAGCTTCTCTTTAGATCCTCTCCTTTTCTCTTCTTTATCTTCATCATCTTTTTCTAAGTTTTCTTTCTTGTTCTACCCTCCAGCTACTTCTGCTTCTTCCTCTTCTTTTTCTTCTTCTTTCACTTGGCGTGTTTCTTCAATTTCTTATAATTTCTTATAATTTCTCTACTTGGTTTTCTAGTCTTTCTCTTCCCTGGCCTCCAAGTCTCATTTTGTCATTCTCATGTTTCCGACTCAATCTCCATCTCAACGTACACCTGCCACTTTCGCCTATTCAGACTTTCTCTTCGGACTTTCTTTTCCCCTCATCCATCTCTCATCTCTATCCTTTTGTAACCGCACACATAACTAAATGCATAACCACATACATGTCATACATACATACGTACATACACAACTACAAACATAACCATACGCATACACATGCCTATGTGCACACAACTAGATGGGGTGGGGCAGGAGCGGCATCTTAAGAATTTATTTTAAATATTTTCGAGCAGCTGACAATTATATTGAAATAACAGGCTATCCTCTGTTACAAACCATCGAAATGGTTCTAAGGTATAGTAAAACTTTTATGCATATCATTAAAAAGCCACTCTTGCCCCGCAGGTGAGGCAAGAGTGGCATGAACGACCAGTGACCAGTCTGATCCCTTATTGAGTATAAAGATCTACTATACAGATCTACATAAATAATTACTTTTATAGAATAAGATGACCATGCAATTATATATGCCAGGTTCCGGAGCAGTTGTTGCACCTCTTTCGTCAAGTTTATAAATAATTATTTAGGCATATCATGGTTTGATAGTTTCTGTTTTAAGAAGATTAGAAAATTTTGCAACTTTTCCTCTGTCAAATGCTAGTACTACGTTCAATGCGTTCATGTTTGTTGACTGTGGCGTTATCACTGCCATATGCTGCATTTTAATTAGATCTAACATCCAGTTTTTCCCAGCAATACGTTGTGTTTGATTGAAGGGATGACTGACATTATTAGCTTCAACAAAATCATATGCAATGCGACAAAGGTCAGAAGAGGACATATCATGGACGATTCGTTCCATTTCCAACACATGTTGCAACAACTGGTTTTCCATCTCATTTGTAAAAAAACTCGTTTGAATCGACCCAGATTTGTTGCTTCTTGCAAATCGAATAACTTTAAGCGCTTCGGTACGGTTGCACTTGGAATTTCGCAGCGGCATTTCTTTATTCTTAACAGTCTTCAAACAACGTTGCAGATTCTCAGAGGAATATCTTGAACGCTCGCTCTTCCGGTTATAATTGCCGACCATGTTCTGAAAAAAAATCTAAACAAATTAACGAATGTGAGAATGATAGAAAAAGTAATCCATGGAAGACAATATTTATATTTAGTGTAGCCTATACTTTTGATGGGCAAGAGTGGATGAGGCAAGAGTGGCCGTTGATGGAGTAACTAAGGCACTCTTGTTTCATGCTGTTTCGGCTACTCTTGCCCCGTTGTTATAGCAATTAACTTTTTTACTAATTACTATTGACATCTCACGAATACATTGAACTAATTGGCGCAATCAGTGCCTTTGCTATGTCTTGGAAACATGAAATTAATTAAACATTTATGTCAAAAACATTGATTTTTATCCAAAATTACTCCCAACCTTTCTAATTAATAAAGATTTGCGAAAAATCCAAAATTTATTATAAATTGTAAAAACGTTTTGCGAGTAAATGTAACAAATCTTACCTCGTTAGATGCGGCCGAAAAATGTCGTTCAATGTATCTTAGTTTACTTTCTGTAGGCAAGCGCAATATTTTGTGATAAGCTTCCGCGCGGTTACTCTTGCCCCGCTGGTCTCTCTTGCCCCAACCTCCTCTAAACACACATCAACACACATGACCACATACATAACCACATACATATACACATGCATGATACAAATATACAAACACACATAACTACACACATAATCACATACTTAACCACCTGGAAATTTATATGCTGCATACATATTAAATACATATATACAAATTATACATACAACCATACATACATGAATACATACATACAGGTACATACATACATAGAGAAACATACATACACATACATACATACATACAGACAGACAGACAGACATACATACATACATACATACATACATACATACATACATACATACATACATACATACATACATACATACATATATACATACATAAAAACATACATACATACATACATGCATACATACATACATACAGACATACATACATACAAACATGCATACATACATACATACATATATATGCATATAAATACATACATACATACATACATACATACATGCAAACATACATACATGTATGCATACATACATACATACATAATACAGACAGACGTACATGCATGCATACATACATAGATACATGCATATACATACATAAATACATACATACATATATATACATACAATACATACATGGTTTTATTGCATATAGATATGTAGACCGAGAGATGGTTGTTTCTTGGACAGTTTCCGCCACATTCAGTTGTCGGTCAATCGTTCAACTGGCGCCTGATGGCACTTAAGTGCACTTACTTAGAAGTGCTACTGTCTACGACGATGACGTTTCTCATCGACCGTGAGTGCAGGAGTGCCTTCCTGCCTCCCTGCCTATCATGTGGGCGGGTGGCTGCATGGCTGGCGAGGGATGCTAAACGATCCGCAAGGAGACGGTTTGTCAAGGTCTTGTCTTGTTAGAGACCGAGGTCGAGGAAGCGGCGGATGCATTCAGGGTTCATTTGGTGTAAGTGCCGATGATGAGTCCGTTCTGTGACTCCGAGATATCATTCATAATTAAATTATTCATCATTAGATTAATCATCGTCTCGTTACACGGCTTGACGTCACATAATTTAGATTGCAACACGCTACATAATACGTCACAATCCATCACATGGAATTACAGCCAACGTCATCACGTTACATTACGTCGCATGACATTACAGCATATCATTGTATCACATAGCATCACCTGGCATTGAATTATATGACCACATCCAACGACATCGGATCACATCACATATATCACCGCATAACATTGTATCACATGGCATTGAATCATGTGACATCACATCAAACAGCGTCACATAAAGTACCAACCCATAGCATCACATCAAAAAGCATCACATTGCATTACATCGCATTACATCACATAAGAGCAGCATCCAACAGCGTCACATCTTATCTAGCACATCACATTGCATCACATTGCACCACGAAACATCACATCCAACAGTATTGCATTTTATTAAGTCACCAACGGCAAGAACTGGATCAAAAGCAATCGATGAGTAGATCTGGAAAGGGAGAGGGAGTCAGACAGAAACAGACAAGGCAACGGACAAAGAAGCAGACAGCCAGGCAATTGCACGCAGGTGGAAAGACTCTAAATTACAGAGGAGTAACAGATTGGCTGACATTTTGCCAAAGTGAAAAGCAGAAACCGTTTCGAAGGAAGAAGTGAAAGAAAAAATAAGGAACTGATATAAAAGAAATATAGATAGATGAATGGATGAATGGATGAATGGATTGATGGATGGATGGATGGATGGATGGATGGATGGATGGATGGAGATGGATGGATAGATGGATGGATGGATGGATGGATGGATGGATGGATGGATGGATGGATGGATAAATGGATGGATGGATAAGAATGGATGGATGGATGGATGGATGGATGGATGGATGGATGGATGGATGGATGGATGGATGGATGGATGGATGGATGGATGGATGGATGGATGGATGGATGGATGGATGGATGGATGGATGGATGGATGGATGGATGGATGGATGGATAGATGGATGGATGGATGGATGGATGGATTGATGGATAGATGATGGATGGATTGATGGATTGATAGATAGATGGATAGATAGAGGATAGATGGATGGATGGATGGATGGATGGACGGACGGACGGACGGACGGACGGTCGGACGGACAGACAGACAGACAGACAGATAGATAGATAGATAGACAGACAGATAGATAGATAGTAATTGATAACCTGTCTTCGTAACTGTTATTTTGGCTGAACATAAAGTATGTCATGCATAGCTTCGAAGAATCCATTTTTCAGAAACCGTTTCTCTACACCATACAGTATATATGTCCATACTAAAGTCTGCAAATGTCAAATAAAGTTCTTGGACAGAAGAATCGTTGCCAATCGTCGTAAATACACAGATAACCTACACACCAATACCAGCCGTAGGGGTGTGCGAACCATGCGGTCGCACAGGACCCTCAATTTGGGGGGGGGCGAAAATGTCACAGAAAATTAGCATGAACATGACATCCTAATAATATTAGGGTGTCTTGTTCATGCTAAATAGTAGTTTCGATTAAATCTTCTCTTCTGTCAATAACATGAAAGTCAAATGGTACCAACAGTTTCAAAATATATTAGCGGTATAATATTTTAACTTCCTCTATATCCCATAATCCTGGTAAGGAGGACTTCCGCAATGATCTTAAGACGAAGTAAATTAATGAAAGAATTTGCAGCACTGGAAGCAAGGAAAGTCCTTTCTGTGAAGAAGTAGCATTATACACTATCCTGTCACAGGTGCACTTGTAAACATAGTTAAATTTTACTTGTTGTACTCGCCAGCAATCTACTAAAATAAAATTAGCGATGAAAGACAATTTGACTTGTTTCATGGAGGGGACCTGTACAGTAAACACTGCACAGGCCCGCAATATCCTAGGTCGGGCACTGTGTGCACAGACATAGAGGAAGGAATTGCATAACAGAACAAAGTAAGACAAATTAATTTGCACCTGAAGCTTTATATAGACCATTTCCTGACATGCGCGGCAGGTGCATTGTAGACATAGAACGCATTAATCCAGTGTCTTGATCAGCTGAATTTGGTCACGCCACGGCGCCGCCTCAAAGTTTCGTTCCGAAGAAATTTATCTACAACGTTACTCCGCGGTCAGTTCCAGCACCCAATAAAACTCCTCTCTGTTGTATTCTGGCAGGTGATAAAATTTAATGAATGGATCTGCCATGCAACACTAAAAGATGGTTGTCAACATATTTGCACAGACAACGCCATGTACCAGTTGCAATAACAGTTGTCAGTATTGCGAAAAAATAATTATCTGTATAATTAGCATGTAATAAAATCATGTAGGCTACCGCTTTATGGCCGGGTCACTGAGAGCAAGTATAACGCACTGTTTGTGAAATGAGTTTTGAACGTATAGAGCGAACCATGCTTATGCAGGCCCTTTGTAGGTTGAATGTCATTGTCATAATCCCTAATAACGCTAGGTAAAGCCGGAATCCGGTTATCTTCAGATACACGGATACTCCCTTGTAAATGTTCGAATAAAAAGATACTTTTACTAAATACTTGCAAGATATTGATGACGGGAACACCAACGCAAGCTAATTGGATATAAGGCTTATGACACGATCATGTGCAATAATAATAATAATAATAATAATAATAATAATAATAATAATAATAATAATAATAATAATAATAATAATAATAATAATAATAATAATAATAATAATAATAATAATAATAATAATAATAATAACCGTTCCAGACTTTTATCATTTTAATTAATCTTGAAGTCCCTGAGGGATCATGTTTATCGGGGCAATTAAATAATAATAATAATAATAATAATAATAATAATAATAATAATAATAATAATAATAATAATAATAATAATAATAATAATAATAATAATAATAATAATAATATTAATAATTAAATAAGACAATTTGTTTAGTTCCGTAATGCAGCCGAGGCCGAAGGGAAGGGTGCTGTAAATGAGTAAATAGATTATGCCAGCATTACGAAACAATAGTTACCTGCATAATTAGTAGGTAGGCTAATACTGAAGTGTGTCATTTGAGCTCAGGTTGTAATGTAATGTAACATAAAACAATGCAGCTCAAAACAATACAAAATAATACAATAAAGTACAAATATGATGCAAAATAAATAAAATGCAACACAAAAAACTGCAACACACAACAATCAGCGATGGGTAGCTAATTAATTAAAAACTAATTAATTAGCTAAGTAATAAGTTTCTAATTAATTAGTTAGTTAATTAGTTTCTAATTAATTAGCTACCCATCACTGATTATTGTGTGTTGCATAATTAGCTAATTAATAAGTTTAGTTGCTAATTCTAATTAATTAGTAGCCAAAATTTTGCCAATTCTATTTTTTTTTAATTCTTACGAAAAGTTGTCCAATTATAATTAAAATCTCATAATTAGCTTCCTAATTACTTTGCCCACATATCTCCTTAGCCCTTACTTACTTTTTGCTGCATAGTTTCACTTTAACTAATACACATCAACGAATAGTTTTTATGATATCTTTGAAAGAAGATTTGCCTTTAGTATGATTGACATGTTTTATTAAAAATTTCAATACGTATACAAATCCATCAGTAAAGTAAAATTAATTGCTGTTTTAGCAATAACATTCTTAGCTTCCAGTAAGAAAATAATATGAGATTTCTCTGTTTTGACAGCAGCTGCTGTATCTGAAACTTGACGTTTTGCTGCAACATCACCATCAGTAGAACGAGCATTTGGTGCTGCAGGATTTGTTACAAATGAGTAAAGGAATAGGCTTGAAGACAATTCTTTAGAACTCATGATAGTACCAAAGGGCAATCTCTTATAAATAAAAACATTTTCAACAGTAATGAGAAAAAATTAGATAAGACCATTGTAATTTGAGTTTCGTCATAATTTTACACATCTGTCTGTTAAATTGAAAGCCAAACTGTGTCGTTTTATATTCTGACGTCAACTAATTCCATTTAAGTAATTCAGTGCGAATTCTAAGTCTAATTAATTAGTGCTCCTAATTTGCTAATTCTAAATTTGCTCCAAATTTTGTTTCAATTATGAAATTCAAACTAATGCTAATCCTAATTAATTAGTTACAAAATCTTAATTACACGTCACTGAATACAATACAACTGAAAATTGATGACGCCCTCTACGATGTTCAGAAGAGCGCATTGAACTGGCCAAAGAGGCACCATTATCAACTCTAAACAGACTAGAATCGGTAGGCCTAAAGTTTCTCTTTAAAGTGACCGCACCTTTAAAAACCTCACGATACTCCATGTGATCCGTCGATTATTCATTTATCTAAAACTAGACCCAACCCACCGTGATTGCTCCTCGGTCTCTTTCTATAATTGGGTTGTATTTTGCCACACGATTGGTCAGAACTGTTCAAACAAAATTCCTATCGACGCCAACGGCCTTTGATGTCATAAGAAATCGTTAAACTCTTTGATCATTTCTCTTTTCCTCTCTGGTCTCTTGTACATCGGTGCTTTTTCCTTACACCATGTCACTGGAAAAACCCTCTGACTTGGCAGAGCGCTAGCGAATAAGAAGATCCATAATTATTTCAGACATTCCTCTGCGATTTTGTTAATAAAATTTAAAAGGTGAGGTTCACGGAAAATATTAATTCAGAGTGAACACAACAAAATTATGTCTGGCGTTGACGGATATTGCTTATATTGAAGGAAATTTCGTTTCAACCTTATTAGCTTTGCGGTGAATAAACCTAACCAACTAAACACTGTATCATAGAATAATAAAAAAAATAGAACTGCGGAAAGCCATAAACAATTAACTGTCAATTAATTTGATTTCTAGTCTTTCCTTGTCCCTAGAAGCTTATCATTACTGTTTAGAGACCTTGACCAAATCGTTCACGCACAATTTCTAAGCGTCAGCAATAATTGGTGGGTTCCCAGTAGATAGGCTAGTGCGCGTAATCTATGCAGAAGAAAGTAGATATAAATAAAATGAAATTAATACAGAAAAAATAAATAATAAATCAGATTAAATTAAAACAGAAGTAAATAAAGACCCAGGAGTTCAAGTCGAAGTTGCGGGCATAGAAATGTAATTCCTTAATCGCAATGAAAGAATGTGACCTTATCATCAGTGATCACTTATGATCTATTCTACTCTATTGGCCTAGGGCATATATATATATATATATATATATATATATATATATATATATATATATATATATATATATTATAGCGTCGTTAGCACAAGTCAACAATCGATGGTCACTTCAAGTGAGAGCCTAGTCTTTGAGTTGCACATAATTTTATATATAAAATGTTCTTCTTCTTTTGGTTCTCTGCCTTGCTAGGCAGGTTCGTACGTCCAATTTCGCCATTCATCACGTTTTCTGGCTCTTTCCTTCAGTTTGCTGTAATCTTCCTCCAACATCCAGTCCAACAACATCATTCTCGGTCTTCCTCGTGTCTTCTTCCCCTCCATTCTTCCCTCAATTATAATTCTTAGAAGGGAATCTCCCCTCATGATGTGGCCCAACCATTTTCTTTGTCGGCTTCGTATTATCCCTATCATGGATCTTTTTCGTCCACCATTTGTAGTATGTCTTCATTTGTCCTCCGATCCTCTCCATTCTTCGTCATATCCACATCTCGAAGGCCTCCAATCTTCTGATGTCTTCCTTCCTTAGAGTCCATGTCTCTGATCCGTATAACACCCCACTCCATATCACAGACTTGATAATTCTTTTCTTTAGATTCTTATTTAGCTTTCCTCTCATTAATTCCTTTCTTTTATAGAAGGCATCTTTTCCCATGGCTATTCTTCTCTTTATTTCTACATGACACTTTGCATCAGTTGTGATCATACTTCCTAGGTAACAGAATTTTCCGACTTGTTCCAGTTCATTACCATCTATAGTGATCTTTACTGTTCTTTCCTTTCCTTTGCTTATCCTCATGATCTTTGTCTTTTTAATATTTATTTTCATATCATACTCCTTCGAGATCTTATTAAGCTGATCCATAATTTTTTGTAGCCCCTTCTGGCTACCTGCCAACATCGCCTGGTCATCTGCAAATCTGAGTGCTTTCGTCAATCTTCCTCCCACCTTTATGCCCTCCTTCACCTCCTCCATCGTCTCTCGTACTAATTCCTCAATGTAGATGTTAAAGAGAATTGGTGATAGTGGGCACCCTTGTCGTACTCCTCTACCTATCACTCCTGGTTCTGAGAATTCTCCTTCTATTTTTATTCTTACTCTCTGTCCCATATATAGGTTTCCTATGAGTCTTCTGTCTTTCTATAAAATGTATAGATCATAAATCTGTGTGGAAATGCCAAACACATAGAAGAATATACGATTTTGTTCTTGTCTGCATGCGTGTTTCATTATTAGAAGATATACCAGTAAAGTACAACACGTCTTATGTCAGATCGCGGCTGCATAACGCTCACGTTTCCAGGAGAGCATTTCTTTGGGTTGTCTGTTTGTGAAGGAGTTTTTGTATGTTGGTTTTTTTCTTCTAGTCTTCGCTTGGCTTCTCTGTTCTGCTTTGTGCGAAATAATTTGAGCTGCACGATTGTGGCAAAATAAAGTTCATTTATATAAATAATAAAGTTAATATAATATGACTTATAAGGTCGTTATTTAGACACCCGCATGACGGGCCACACGTGCAATTTGTCGAAGTGCAAAGGAACGTCTGAACGGCCAAAGATGTTGACAGAATGAGTTGTTTTCAATTAAGCCAAGATCTAGGCCTTAATAAAAGAATATCAAAACAGATTGATAATTTTGATATAATATTGCAATAAATATTAATATGTCTTAAAGCAAGAGGTATGTGCAATGTTTAAATTGCTCATCCAGAGGTGGCGGATCTCCAAAATGTTGCAACTCTAAATCCTAAGCCTAGCTGACGAATCTATTACCGCTGCTCGGTATTCGCTATTCCGAGAGCACATGAAATGTAAAAATATGAATCATTTGGTCAATTACTGTATGAGGTCTTCTCTTTTAGGTGGCGGATCTCATAGTATAGTTGGCGGGTCTCAAATCTAAGGTGCCGGATCTGAGATCCGTTTGAATTTAACTACTGGTAGTACTGGGTATGCGCCTATGCGGTCTAATGTTAGCGAGCCGGACTTGACCCAGACGTAAGGGTTCATATTCCAACCAGGTCACAAATTCTGTTTAAACATTCCTGCTCCGCTTGAACTAGTTCTGTGTGATTGAGTAGAAAATGAGTATACACAGTTTTATTTGGAAGAATGTTCAACGAAGGAGAGGACTGTGACCGCCCGTCCTCATATGCCGAGACTAAGAATAATGAAGTCACTAACACTTCAACCCTTACCTGCCTCTTTCGGTTAACTCTAGGAGCAGCTCCTCTCTCCTAATACAACTGTTTGTACTTTCATGTGTGTACATTTATGCAATTTGTTCGAGAGACTCAACTCTAAACATGATGCTAGGAACTTAGGTTGAAAATCCATTGATAGGGCTGCACGTGATTGCGTGGGACCACCACTGGCGACTCGTCTGGTTTTCTATGCACTGTTTTGCTTACTGATGATACATCCGTTCTCAATGACATTAACATTATTTAGACTAGCGCAGAGAGCCATTTTCATTATTCATTGGCGCTATATAAATTACTTTAATAACTAAAGCTACATGAATCTTATTATGAATAGTGTTCTATGTTTCTTCTGACTCGTTCATCATCGTTAGCCTCAGATTCACAATGAACTATTGTATTTCATTCAGAAATTTTATTGAAAGAACTATACCACATTTCTATACAAGAACTCCGTCAACAAGATCTTCGACAAAAGCAACTCCGACAACAACAACTGCGACAACGACAGCTCCAGCAACAACAGCTCCAACAACAACAGCTCCGATAACAACAGCTCCGATAACAACAGCTCCAACAACAACAGCTCCGATAACAACAGCTCCAACAACAACAGCTCCGATAACAATAGCTCCGATAACAACAGCTCCAATAACAACAGCTCCGATAGCAACAGCTCCGATAACAACAGCTCCGATAACAGCCTCTCCGATAACATTCCGATAACAATTCTGGCAACAACTCCGATAACAACAACTCCTAAAGCATTTTCATCTTTTACTGGTTTAGTTCAATGATGGTCTCTCACGAATCATACTTTAACCGCCTACACACAGGTGTCATTACACGTGTTTCTGCGGACAACCCAACCCCACTTATCTACTCCAAACACCTGCCTCTGTTACACAGTGTACAAGTGCATCACGTAGGCGCATCTTACGTCTGTTGCTGTAAGCTTAATTTCACTTTAATCAGCATTACTTGATACGTGTAAAAAAGCAGTTTCTGTTTTACTATAGACACTGAATTGACCTTTGGGATAAAACCCCGTTTTAATCCTCTTTAGCGCTCCTTAGATTGTCCCGGATTACTTCCGATCTGCCTCTCGCATGTGCGCAGGCCTTCAAAGGATCGGCGCTTCAAAGGGCTTCCTGTATCGGTCACGAGAATGTCGGTGTCACTGTCGACACGTCATTCATGCAGGATATGTATGTACCGTCATTCACCTTCATCTTCCATTTATAATGATCTCTGAACTACGGAAGAAGACTGTATCAAATGTAGTGTATAGGCGTAACTGAAAGGCGCCAAATAAAGTGTACATATATGCATACATATATATATATACACATGTATATCTCTTAATTTAAACTTAGTAGGCCAAATAAAGTATATTTTATGTATATACAGTATAGCTTTATTTTGTCTTAATCAGCATTACATGACACAGGTGTATGTGCAAGAAAGCTGTATCTGTTACGTTTGACGTGGGAAGCCGCGCTAAATCCTACATACATATACTGTAGGCTACATTATAGGCCTATATCGTGCATACATTCATATATACTTCTTTTTTGCCCTCAAATGATCTTCGGTCCAGTTGTTATTACTTCCTGGTTTAACATCAGCGTTTATTTCTCGGATTCTTAAATTTTTCAGATTGTGCGAGTTTTAAGACATCATGCTTCCAAATCCAATCGCATTATGTTGTTGGACATTTTACTTGTACGTTCACATAATAATGAAAGAGTATATTTATGTATTTTGCTTATGATACATGTATGCGCATGATGTATGCTAGTGTATATTTAAATATGAAAGCGTTAGATAGTTTGTCTCCTACAGAGTTCTGTTAGCAGAACTGAGGATCAAGTAGAAATGCTAACAGGATGAAGTAACATTTAGCAAGTAACAACAGGATGACTTGGTTTCCACTGGCTGTGCAGTAGTCACATTCTGATAGATTATGTGAACTTTACCACCCAGCAAGAACGGTGTTAACATCAGCATGTCAAAGACTTCTTCCGTGGAATCTATCAACCCCCTTCCCGTGGAACACAGTTTAGATCTAAGAAACTTCTCAGTACTGTTGTGACCTGGCTGAAATTTCTCCAGCTGAGCAATTGTAATAGTCTACTCGATGCCAGAAGTCTTTGACCAGCTCCGTGTAACGTAATGTAATGCAGTGTATTGTTATCTCCTAAATTTATCATCGCCACACAAAAACCACAAAGGGATACCAGCCTATTGACCGGCGCTATATCAAATCAAGTTCGTAATAGCCAGACTGTTTGGTCCGCAGAGGTCAGAATCCGGAGTGGGGGTCAATCCGAGGAGACAGATGGAATAGTACAGTGCGTCTTTGATGGTACAGACTCAACCTATTCCCTTGTGATCGCTAAACATAATTACGACACGTTTGATTGCTACAGACATCTGAGGCAGCCCCGTAAAACTCACTCGTCTTTGCTATACACAGCTGCTGTCCATGTAACCATGGGCGTAACTTTGTATGGTGACTCCTAAACGTGGTGGTGGCAGTTTTGGCCATGTGGTGAAAATTTTTGCAACATGACAGCGTTATTTTGATTGGAAGCAAGTCAAGCAACGACAGTTAATGGCGGTATGTATCCTTGTATACTTGACTATCGCAATGCTGATAGATACCTTCAAGATAATTTACTTAGGGCCTACTTATTGTTTCATGTTACATAAATTAGTGAGATCGTCTAGCTGTTATATTAAGTTTGTAAACAATGGGGAGGATCGGTTATCACCACTTTGTGGGGCAAAGTTACATGTATAACCTTGACTCTAGCTACCTAGCTACCGTTCCTTCACGAAGTTTTGGAACAGACCGTAGCTTTACTATGCTCTGTCCCAAGTAGAATGTTGTGTGACATGTTCTTGTACACGAACAGGGAAGTCATTCATGATTTTGCAATCTCAGTGGTAAAATCATGGATAACTCATCTCCCCTTTGCCAGATCAGTGTTACTGCAGATCCAATTAGCTACATTGGTAAGAGTGTAGGCTGCATCTCATGCGCCTCTGTGTTACAGAGCGTGCAGATAGCGGTTTGCCTCCCGATGCTGGCTTATTTAAAAGAGATTTTAATCTCGGGCTAGCACGATCCGTACTCGGTGACCTTAAAAAATGGCGTGGTGCCTATTTGAACGGGCAGCGGTGGTGAAGGATCCCACCCCATCAATTCACTGAAAAATGAGGCCATTATACGGTCGCTACAGAAAAATTTTGTACATTTACATTTACACCAAAAGTGACCGTGATATCTGAGAATAAAGTCAGAGTTAATAAGAAAACTTTTTGTTTTTGCCTAAATAGCCAAAGAACTAGCTTAAGATTTTTGTTTAGCGTAATAAGTAAGTACTATCAGAATCGCAATTTAAAAACAAACTTTGTAGAAATAAAAATAATAAAAATAAAAAAGGAGAACTTTAAACAGAATTCAGTTGAACGGGATGTTCTAAATATTGCTCTATGTTCCAAATAATTTTATTGGAAATATTGCGTGATTAGGCTATTAATAGCCGTCGTTAAATGTTTCAGTGTACCCGGGTACTTATGACAAGTAAGCATCTAGTGAGTGCAGTCGAATGACCATTGGAGTTAGCTTTTGTAAAGTAATGTACATGAAGATGTTGAGAACAACTAAATGACCACACTGGACATCGTCACGTAAACTCTGGTCAGCCATCGGTCAGCTGACTTCTGCCCAGTCACAGTCGCTTGAAGGAAGACGCCTGGACACGCTAACGGGCGGGACCTGGTACTGAGAAATCGCACCGGGTCGCGTAATTCACGTGGGTTGTAAAAAAAGTTTCGGCTCAAGGTTTCGCCTAGTGCCAGAGTTAATTAAAACGAGCGGGTCGTAAATGGATGATCTAGGGTTGAATTTAAGATGTATTTTGACTATAATCGTGTCTGTTGTGAGCGTGAGCAGAAATCTAAAAGAAACAGCACCAATAATAAGCAACATAAAATAAAATTATGAAAGGGACAAGTGTTGGTTCTCACGATTTGTGATACTTAGGCAGAAAATTATGATTGTGGGGTTACAGCAAAATATTATATATTGCAGAATAGAATGCTACTGTTAACAGTAACGCTCGTGTTACAGTAAATATCTGGTGCTATATCAATGTTTGAGTGCATTTGAAATGATTGTTGCTTAGATTCCGGCCAAATGCAGCAAAACATCTCTAGTTTAATCGTTTCTCCGTTTCATTCGTTGCTGACAACAACCAAAACCGGATTCGCACATCTCTCCCCGTGCGATTTAGCCACATTGCCACAGCTAAACTTAATCGTTATGCTTTTCATTAACTAAGTAACGAAGAATTGATGACAGAGAACCAGACGAAGACCACGTCGTCTGCTCGCTTCTAGTGACGAACGACGACAGGTGGCGTACTACCGAACCACTTACTTACTTATTTGCTTTATCGTTGGAGACATTACTACCGATCCACTTACTTACTTACGCCCTCTCTCTTGGGAGACGCAAAATATGAGACAGTTTTACGACCACTACACAGGGAAACAATCTTCACACTGACCTGAGTAAAGACATTACCTTTGAACAAGAATACGCGTTTTCCATCTGACTCATAGCCATGTGTAACCAGCGGATCTGAGCGGCTGTGAATAGGCGCTATACAAACGCTACGTGACAATTACAAATACAATAACAATTTTTTTAACAATTACACCTTTCACCAGGGTCTGTTTTCTTCCGTCGCAGCTATGCTACGAGCACTTCTGAGTACACCGTTATAATCTAGGCGCTATAGAAAATGACTGAGTTACTGAATTAACGAAATGAGCCGTCATTATTATAATTATTAGTATTATTACTATTATTAATTATTATTATTATTATTATTATTATTATTATTATTACCTGATTCAAGGATCCCTCAGGATTATTGCTATTATTTATCTGGAGGGTTAGGCCTTATTAGGGTTTAGTGCCGTTGAATGCGACCAAGTTTATTGGACGCAAATTATTATTATTATTATTATTATTATTATTATTATTATTATTATTATTATTAGTATTAGTAGTATTATTAGTAGTATTATTAGTATTATGTAGTATAATAGTACAAGTAGTAGTAGTAGTAACAGTAGCCTCTATAGTATTAGTAGTAGTAGTAGTATTATTATTACTAGTACTACTATTAGTATTATTATTATTATTATTATTATTATTATTATTATTATTATTATTATTATTATTATTATTATTATCATCATCATCATCATTATCATCATATCTTGACATTCCAGACTTTGTCTACAATTGGCTATTAAACTTTTTCAAGGATAGAGGGCATGTGACTAAATTCCAGGGGGTGTTCTCCTTGCTGCGAACTATCAACGCTAGCAACGTACAGGGTTCCGGGATTGGGCCATCGTCTTATATCGTTAACGCTTCAGATCTTCAGCCGATTCACCCCGAGAATCACATGGTAAAATATGCAGACGACACGTATCTACTAACCATCCCATCATCATCATTTTCATCATCATCATTATTATCATCATTATCATCATCATCATCATCATCATCATCATCATCATCATCATCATCATTACAGATAGCCCACAAATATAAGCCCACATTTCTAAAGCGTCCAACCAGTGAATCATTAACATTACATCACATGACGATGACATGACACATCAGTTCAATGTAATGTAAATGTGACATTTATGATCCTTGCTGTACTATACTGGCGATAATCTCGCTAATTGAATCTCGAAATAGATGCACTGGTCATTAATTCAAAGGAAGTATACAATCGAAACCTAATTAGAATCTAATTTGAAGTTCGCAGTCAGCGGCAGTAATGAAGCCAAGGAAGCCAATAAATTGACAGTCAAAATGTCCTTACTGGCATCAAGAATATTTCTGGACAGACCGCCAATTGAGAAGACCTCTGGCCCGTCTGCTTTGCAAATACAATTTCTCCCAGCTGGACATCAACTTCCTGGCACCAGGGCTGGCCACTGTTTGCCGCAATGCAAACCCAATTTTCTTCGATGAAATCCATCTCTAAACATCCCGAATACACTCGGAATATTTGAAGGCGGTTTCTCTGTGGTTATTAGTCACCATTTTTAAACGAAGATTGCCCGGAAATTTGCACATTTCCAGCGAAATCGGCGCCTATTGAGCCGTGAAAGCAGAGACTACATATGCGGCAGATATACCTGAATAGTTCGTCAGCGGAATTCGTTGCCATTGGAGACGCTGGTCGACCGTTAAATGTGTGGTTGTTTACCGAGCAAACGGCAACCCGATCTGCTTCCTGTTCTTCTCCTTCTTCTCCTTCTTCTTCTCTGCACAGCTTCTTCGTCTGGACAAATATCCGGAGCCGCGCTGAAACCGAAACACGAAGACCGGATTCTGCACGAAACTCTAGTTCCTCCGGCCGCCGCTGGGAGCGCCACGAAAGGCGTTGCCGTCCGTGACCGTCGACGAAATCACGTTCAATGCGCTCGCGTCGATATGCGTCCGTCGTATATGTAGCACGTCGTCTTCGATGGGAGCCAGCGACTGCCGTAGCTGTAGATAATCCGAGATTCCGATTGTCGGATACATGCACGCGCAGACACAGACGCACGCGTACGCACACACGCCCGACCCAATAGACTCACCAACTCGCACCAGACCATATGGGAAAGACTCACGGGCGAAGGAGACTATACCGCACTCAGCAGCGTAAGATTCAGTTTCTAAAAGGGAACCGCGTCGTTTGGCTAAGGCTTGTGACAGATACCGAAGGCGCTATAGTAAGGTTGAGTAATCTGTAAAACTTATGCATGCATTTGTGACCATGATATTGTTCACGAAAACCGAGTAAGCAATTCATTCTTGTAGCGCCCCTTCAAGATTTCTACTAGAGGCGCTCCCGATACAGCGCGGAACTGAATCGGAGTTTAATTGAGCAATTGCGAGTGAAGGACTTGTAGGGTCCCTACGCGGCGGCTTGAGGTGGATTCGAACCCGCAACCCTCCGGCTGCAAGGCACCAAATATACCCCTTGAGGTGGATTCGAACCCGCAACCCTCCGGCTGCAAGGCACCGAACATACCTCTACAACCGCCCCACAAATATAAGATGTTTATATTCCATGTATTGGCGTTCTTTGGTAGTCCTTAAAAGACGAAATTTTTTAAGCATAGACCTTAATGTATACGTAATTTACGTATACAGTATATACGTATATATATATATATATATATATATTAGGGTGTTTCTTATTTTCCAACTTTGGATTTCTCAAAGTCTCACCCCTAAACTTGTTCCTTTGGTCAAATTAATAGCTTGTACAAAATTTTAGTCAATTTGGTTAACATTTAGGGGTCGCTCAACAGAGTTGAATTTCTTGGGGTAGGCCTATTCATGTTTTCGGTCTTCAACACAAACTACGCAATACAAATAGGAGTTCAATAATAAAATTTAGATTTGTTTGCTTCTACCTATTTATTTCTTTTGTATTTCACTTATCTGTTTTGTTCAACAATAATAATAAAATATTATTGTTATAATTATTAATAATTATAATAGAGATTCGAGTGCCATAGTTCGTATAAACTCGATAAATCAGAGAAACAGTTCAGAAGCACTGTTTGATTGTTATATTTACTTCCAATCCACCATACTAACTTACAAGGAGCTGTTGGTGGACTCACAACACCTGCAAGCTGTAGAAAGAGGGCACGAGTTAACATTATGACAGCCAGCTTATGGCTGCAGTCCTCAATTGAACCAAATTGAGCGACAGAAAGGCTACGTCTGTATTAGCAACAGTTGCTCAAAGTCTTGGTCATGATGTCTATGAGTTAAATATCAACCATTCGTCAATTCACAGAAGAGCACAGCACTATCGAGCTAAAATTGTTTCACAGCTTAAAGAACAGTTTCAAGGAAATGTCTCTCTTGAGATCAACTGGGATGGTAAACTCCTGAGATACTTCACTGGGCAGGATGTTGTTGATCGATTGCCAGTAATTGTTGCAGGAGCTGGAGTGAACCAGTTGCTTGGTGTTTCAAAATTGACTTTCAGTAGGGTATACTGGTGAAGCTCAGATCTCAGTCGTAGCCCGTTTGATAGGAAATTGGTGCCTTGTAGATCGCATTGCTTCCATGTGTTTTGATACCACTTCCAGTAACACAGGAAATAGAAATGTCGCTTGTGTTCTGCTGGAACAGAAACTCGGGAAGAATCTTTTGCACCTGGCATGTCGGCACCACATAATGGAGTTAGTTCCAGCTGCAGCCTTTCACGACAGTTTGCATTGACCTCAGGGCCAGACGTTGCCACCTGTAAACGTTTCCAGATTAACTGGACCAACATTGATCAGACCAGATATGAACCTGAAGCAGCTTATGAAGAGGTAACAAGTCTGCTGAAAGATGACAAGGACAGCCTGTTGCATTTTGTGAAAGCCAGCTTCACTATTATCAGCCCAGAGATGATTTTTCTCCTGGAGCCATACATCATGCCAGATGGATATCAAAGGCAATGTACTCTTTAAAGATGTGGATGTTTCACGGCCAATTTAAAAGAAGAAAAGGGACTTCGGAGCATGTGCATCTTCATTGTTCGAATCTGTGTCAAGGCCAAATCCAATTGCATCTTCAAATCATGATCTCCTTTTCCTTCAGCTCTTGAACCCGTATGAAACAGTGAACAAGTCCATTGCCAATGCCAGAAGAAAGAAAAATTTGCTGATCACCTTTGGTATCTCAGTAAAGAACTCACTGGATTTGCCGTTTTTATGCGACAGTGCCTGTTGAATCCAACGAGCAGTGGTAAAGGCAATTAATGAGAAGAAAGGTTTTGAAGAGCCTGTAAAACGGGACAAAATATATAAGGTAATGCCAAAACATGCGAATTGAGGACTCGTGACAAAAATACGATGCAATTCTTCTGCCGGCTTGGAATTCCGGCTGGATTCCTGAATTGTGACCGGGACTTATGACGTCATCGAGACGATTACAAGGATGCCATCAAGACTGTTGAACATCTGAGGTTGTCAATGGCACTACTGAAAGAGGCGTTGCCCTCATTGAGGAGTAGGCCCTACAGCAACATTATTACGAAGAAAGAAAATCAGAAACAGTATTGACTTCAAGTCGTCCAGGGACACCGTCGGCTATTTCCAACTTGCAAAATAGACTTCTTTCCTGCCAGGTCATTGCCAGGAAATTTGTAGACAAGTAGACAATAGGCACTCATCAGTAGACCTGTAATCAAGCTTCCTAGACTCTCTACAGATAATGATTGTTAATTCTTGCTTGCTTGAAGCTTGCTAAAATATATATCTCATTTGCGTACAAAATTCAAGATTTCGCAGAAATTAATGAAAACTAAAGATCTCTTGAGCGACCTCTAAAAATTCAAATAATTTCCTACAACTTGGCAGGAGTTGTTTCTATACTAATTGGAACCAATCTGGGGGTGAGACCGTAAAAAATAAAACGTTTATATTTTTCTGTACTGCTAAGAAACACCCTAATATATATATATACATATATATACATATATATATATATATTACTGCTATGTGATAATGTCTGAATGCAATTACATTGTCTTCTAAAAATTGTCCATCTATCTATCCACTCATCCATACATTCATCGATTCATGTTCTTCAAGGTTCTGCGTTGAGGCAGGTACAGGAATCCAACAATGCTACGCGCCATCTCTTGAACTGCTGCTTAGCATTGTCTGTTTCCTTTATCCTTAATTCGGTCGGAATCGGTCCCTCAGCAAGGTTCTTGATCAGCCAATGCGGCTTTCTTTTCTTCAGTCCTTCCTTCGAGCACTGCTTTTATGAGTGAAGGAGTTTTATCCCATTTAGTTCTTTTGTGTCCTCCTTTTTGTAATTGCCAGCGCTCTTCCCTTTTGTACCCAAAGCCGATAATACTTCATTGTACTCAAACTATTATTTGTAACTGTGCGACACGGTAGCTGATTGGTTAGAGCGCTCGCTTTGTAGTGTGGAGAGTAACGGGTTCGAGCCTCAACCTGTACGGTTACTGTGTATAGAGACCTTTAGCAAGTAATTCGCTTACTATTGCTTAGCGTAATCGATTTGTGCTTTGTAAATTAGATAGTGGCGCTTAATAAATGCATTATAACAATATTAATGCAATTGAACATTTATATAGCGCACCTTCAAGATATCTACTGCGCTAGCCTATAGGCCTAATGATGTTAAATGTCATTACGAATAAAATTTATTAATTACACCAGTTAGCAAAACAATTCACAGTAAACTGAAATAGTCACCAGTGGCCGGCGCATGCATACACGATGAACGAATCAACGGATTCCCGTCGACAGCTGAAGATGGCATGGATGTTCAGTCTTAGGTCAAAATAATTAAACTAGCCTATCTTAGATTAATTAATTAGTCTGCATGTATCTACGTTCATTAAAATGAATTGTATCTGTAAAAAATCTATCCAGCCCCTCTGTTAAGAAATTATCCTGTATAACTATGTAATCCCATGACATTTCCAGGGATCTTCACGTCAACCGTAACTCCGAAAAACCAATCTTACTGCGCTGAGTGCAATCGTCACTTTCCTACGGAACTATGTTCCGCATCGGAGTAACTACCGCGAGATGGATGCGTGATAGGGTTAAACTACGTGTGACAAGGTCGGGCGGAGGAGGAGGAGACGACGTTACAGTTATCTGGGCGTGGACCTAGTAACATCGTTACTCAATTGCTCGGACCCGGTTGACCCCTTCCGTGGGGAGTTACAAAGACGCTACGGTCAACTGACGACGGCTTTTATTCCAGTCATCTTGACCAATCAGCACCAATCTGCTACGCGTCCAATTGACACCGGTTCAGTGGCAGTCCAGAGGCACAGGATTGCTGGAATGAGTAACCGGACCAGTGCGATTACGTCACACCTTTGGTCTGCTTGAAAGCCTTTCTTATGGTAGCCGCTGATTGAAGACAAACACGTTCGATGCATTGCTCAGTGCATTGTCGGTCAGTGTAGGGCAAGAATAAGGAGCAACGGGGTCACGAGGTCATTCACGTGGGTCAGATTCCACATCTGATTAATTCCACATACCATTGACTGATATCTTTTGCATTTTGTGACGACGCTGTATACAAGTCATTAGGCAGGATCCCTAATGTACACCCACTCTGATCTCGAATTTTCCTGTATTACCGATGCCGCTCCTCACCGAAGACCTTGCTTCTTCATACATTGATTTTACCAATCGCACCATTTTTTCTGTAACTCCCCTTTTCCTCAAACTCCATTAGACAACCTCTCTTGGTACTCTATCAAAAGCTTTTTCCAAATCCACAAAGGTCCAGTTTCTTTTGTTGTTTCCTTCCAATATCTTCTCCTGCACCTGTCTCAGTATGAACACCGCTTCCATTGTACCTCTCCCCGGTCTGAAAACAAACTGGTTATCATGTAGCTCAACCTGCTCTCCAATACGCCCCCGATTACCATCTCATACACCTCTATTCCAACCTCCAACAGTTTGACTCCTCTGTAATTCTCACATTGCATCACATCTCCTTACTGTTTGTAGAATGCTAGTATTTTGCTCTCCTTTAAATCCTGTGGCAGTCTTTCCTATTTCATGAAGTCATTCAGCATGATTTGCAACCAGTCAATCCCATCCTGTCCCAGTGCCTTAAACATTTCAGCTATAATTCCCGATGGTCCCGGTGCTTTGTTGTTCTTCATCTTTTGTATTGCTGTCTCAATCTCATTGCAGGTGATTTTTTTCTGGTCCTTCAACAGGGTGGGTTTCCTCGGAGGCTCCCTTGGATTTTCTTGATTGAGCAACTCCTCGAAGTATGTCTTCCATCTTGTCCTGATTGCATCCTCCTCAGTTAGGAGCTTACCGTCTTTGTCTTTAATAACATTTTGCTGATTGTTTATCCATCTTGTCTACTTCTTTGTCGTGCCTTTGCTATTTTGTATATCTTGTCTTTTCCTTCTTTGGTGTATAATTCTTGGTATAGGCCTACATGTTGTTGCCCTACTTTTGGCTATTGTTACAGTTCTTTTGCTTCCTTATACATTGCTTTATATGTTGCTTTCAGCTCTCCATCCAGTCGATCCATCTGCCATTTCTTGAATGCAGTTTTCTTATTTTTAACCGATATCTGCACCTCCTCTGCCAACCACCAAGTTTCTCGTTCCTGTCTCTTCTGACCTCATGTCGTGCCGCATACCTTCTTTGCTGCCTCCATCATGTCGTTCTTCAGTCTATCCCATGTCACTTATTCTGATCCAAGTAATCTAAGACAATCTAATCTTATGACTATTGCTCATAATGACCACTATAACGCCGTAACCCTGATACATAAAACATCAATTAATTTATTATTATTATTATTATTATTTACCCGAGGTAGATATGATCCCTCAGGTGATACAAAAATTGTCCGGAGACAGAAAAAAATGATCATCTGGAACGGTTACGTCTGCTCCAATTCAGGCATAGCACACGTGCCATGGAACGCTACAGCGTTGAAGCGCTGGATAATTATTGAGAGCCGCTGAAACCGATACCTAGCTTCTCGAGTGTCTCCGGATGTGAGTCATGTTGTGCTCCAGGTCAGATATGAAAGTGAGACCGCTGTTGTTTTTCGGCCCCATTATTATTATGGCCATTATTATAATTATTATTCAAATAATAATTATTATTAGGGGCCAGAAAGAGAAGCAATAGAAAAATCAAGAATGTAACTTAAAGATGCCTTGATGCCTTCTTTCAATATAACAGAGAATTATTACAGAGTGGGAGTAATAAAATATTTGTTCAAATCTACGAAATTTGAATATTGTATTTTTCCGATGACTTTCTGTGCTTAATATTTTGCAGCATACGACATATAACTCAAAGTTTAAAAATTTCCAAACACGTAATAATACAGACAGTTGAAACGCAGGTGCCATATCAACTGAAGAAAGAACAGAACGGACTAATTCCTCTAGCTATCTTTTGGTATTGAACATCGTAAACGCTTTCATCAAAGTCATTTTCAATTAAATAATTGCAAAATTAAAATCAAATCAAATCTGTGGCAGATGCAAGAACAAACCTGAAACCTAAAAAACTTCAAATAAACAAAAAACTTTTGATAAACAAAAGAGCACAACAAACATAAACATAGATGTCCCTATCGAGCAAGAACCTCATATCACATGGTAGTAAGTACTAGTAACCATGTAACAATTTTCAATGGCACAGTTGATGTAAAATTAACAAATTGAAACCAGGAACTTTTAACTAATCCTTATTCTCTATTTCAGTGGAATAACTTAAAATGCGCTTTTCAAATAGTTAGAGAAATGTATCTTTTTGTGGATCATCACAATAGTGATTATAACAATGTTGCACAAACCCTTTTTCAATTTCAAACATTTCACTACACATTCCACAACCATAGGGTCTCATAACGAAACAATCTATGTCAGCATTAAATATTAAATGGTCTCCATAATGTGGCTTTTCATCTTGACTTGACTCCATACTCTGCCCAGATGAAAGGTTTTGCATAATTTCTGTTGTTAGCAAGACTCTTCCTTCAGTGGTATTATTATGATTGTCTGCACATATGCTGAATCTCTTATGTGAAGCACTTCTAAGCCATCTCTTGTCATGCTTGACTCAATGCTTTGACATAATTTACCCACACAATGTTTTTCCAGAGTGGGTATTCACATGATAATCAAGATCAACCATATGTGTGAAAGTTTTGTCACACAAATGACACCTGTGTGGCTACCCCAACGTGTCCTTTAATATGGATGTTGAGATTAGCTCTTCGCGTAAATACTTTGTGACATAAATTGCAGTCATATGGTTTATCTCCAGTGTGGGTTCTTGCATGGCGGTTCAGATAACCTTTCGATGCAAAAGCTGTCTGACATGAACTACAATTGTACAGTTTTTCTCCAGTGTGGGTTCTCATGTGGCATTTCAGAGAACAAGTCTGTGCAAATACTTTTTGACATAAAGCACACTTGTATGGCTCTCTCGCATCATGTGTTTTCACATGGACTTTGAGGTTATCTCTTCGTGTAAATACTTTGTGACATAAATTGCAGTCAAATGCTTTTTCTCCAGTGTGGGTTCTTGCATGGCGGTTCAGTGAATTTTTTAATGCAAAGGTTTTGTCACATAAACAACACATGTATGGTTTTTCTCCAGTGTGGGTTTTTGCATGGTTATTCATCTGGGTCTTCCATGCAAAAGCTTTCTGACATAAACTACATTTGTACAGTTTTTCTCCAGTGTAGGTTCTTATGTGGGAATCTAGGTAACTCTTCATTGCAAATGCTTTGTGACATAAATTGCACTTGTAGGGCTTTTCTCCAGTGTGGGTTCTTATATGGATTTTCAGGGATTACCTGTCTGTGGGAATATCTTCTATGACAGAGTTTGCACTTGTATGGTTTTTCTCCAGTGTGAGTTCTTGCATGACATTCTAGGGAACATCTTTTGCAACTGCTTTCTGACAGAAATTGCACATGTATGGTTTTTCTCCAGTGTGGGTTCTTATGTGGGAATCTAGTTGACTCTTCACTGCGAATTCTTTCTGACATAAATTGCACATGTATGGTTTTTCTCCAGTGTGCGTTCTTATGTGTGAATCCAGTTGACTCTTCCTTGCAAATGATTTGAGACATACATTGCATTTGTAGGGCTTTTCTCCAGTGTGTGTTGTTACATGGTTTTTCAAATTAGTCGTCTGTGCAAATCCTCTATGACAGAGTTTGCACTTGTACGGTTTCTCTCCAGTGTGGATTCTTCTGTGGTATTCCAACTGACTCGTCGTTGCAAATGCTTTATGGCAATAATTGCACTTGTATGGTTTTTCTCCAGTGTGAGTTCTTAAGTGGATTTTGAGACGATAACTTTTTGCAAATGTTCTGTTACAAAATTCACATTTGAACCGTTTTTCTTTGTTATGGGTTCTTGCTGGCATGTTCTCATCTTCAACAGTATAATATAAGACAAAATGAAACTAGTCTTTTCTGCCTTATCTACATTACTGTGGCATCTGTTAGGAGTTAAAATGGGCAAATATACAATTTTGATTGGACTTTGCTAGTTTGCTATTGAGTACCATTATGCCATGTACCATTAAGAATTCTGGCAATGGGCTTTGTGAACTATTAGAACGGTCTAAAATGAAAATTAATATCCTTAACTTCAACTGCTATATTGACCTGCTTAATGGGATGGACAGAAATAAAAACGATGCAAAATTCGAAGATTTTATTACTATTATCCTCATTCAACTGTACGTCATGGTGGCTACTATAGGAATGAACAGATGCGAATATGCTAGAAAATCAAAGGTTATGTTCTAGTGATCATCACAGAGTTGTAGGCAAATTAGGAATGGAGCTTTTGGAATAGACAAAGTTCTTTAGAGGAAACTATTAACTAACCAAAGTGAAAACAGTTGAGAAAATAGATTAAAATAAATCCTAAATACCTGCACAAAGGGAATGGAGGATTTTTATAAGATAGGCAAAGGCACAGAGTATATATCATCATTGCATTTGTATGAACCAGGCAGATACCAAATGATTCGACAGGAGCAGTCCAGTTCTACTGCGCAAATAAAAAGAGAAATGGTTTGAAATGAAAAATAACGATTAAGGCCATAGATGTAATTATGTTAGAAAACCAAAAGTATCTGGAGGTAAGAATATTCTTCAGGACAAGGGTTTCAGAACTGTGGAATAGCTCGGCTGACAGAACTTCGAGTAGAGAGAACCATAGCTTTGAAGAGGAACTTAGGACAAATAGGCCACTAAAACACATAAGATATAATAAATCCAACCTAACTGAAGATTCTACTCCACCGCTTAAAATCTATATAATGCTATGCTACTTACTGTTAAACATTACACATTTAAAAGTAGCTCCAATATCTCCACAACTTACTTGTAGTGATATTTTTAAGCACTTTACATTTTCTGTCAGAGGTTAACTGTTTGTTGTTATTTCTCAATATGATTGTGTCAATTGCAATGAAATAGCTCCACTCAAATATGGTAATCTATTAGACGATGCTCATATTATTTTCTATGTTTCGTCTGCTTATTGTTGTCCTCCTCCACCTTTACCACCACAACCTTTTATTCCTCCACCTCAATACCTCCTAGATAGGCCTACTCACAGGCTATAATGCCAATTGCATGACTTTTCGCTCGAATTGACCAGTACTGCGACTTGTCAGTGCGCAGCAAACAATGCCTTCGCCCTCCTTTCAGATAACTAACTCCATCTCAACTTCTTCCATCTCCTGCTCCATCTCCTCCAAGAAGAGAAACAGGGCAAAAACTCTAGTTGGTCTACACTTGTGAAAAGCTTAACCCAAAATATTTTGCATCTCTGATGCATTCCTCAGTATGCGTAGCCTACTGCCTACTAGTGGAGTGGTTGTAATTAGGCCTACTACATGTAGTATTAGCCTGTAACTGTCAAAATACAAAAACGTCTAGAATAAAATATACTTGAAAGGTAATGGTAAATTACTGACAGACAAAATAACTCACTTGAATCAGCAAAATAATGCCAAAAGTGAATTTGCCTCTCGTCAAGCTAAACAAAATGGCGTTGAACTAAAAAAAGTACAGCAACAAGAAGTTGGATTAGACCTTAATAATTGTTTCCACGCGAAATGTTATGCACGAAAGTATGTGTGCCATTTTTAAAGTAAGTAAGCACATTTTTTATTGGACCAGCTGCAGAAGATTCGCACTCCGGTGTATGAACATCAAGTTATACAAAATAAGAAATCAGTATGAATACAACATTTATTCTCCCAATAAAATAATTCCTCATGTTATTGTCTAGTGGAGTGAGCACAGAGCACTAGCGTGAGACCGAGGACGGAGGCTCAGTAGGCCGACTGACGACGGTTTGTGCCAGGGCGACTAATTGGAGATTTCGATCAATTTTGAATGCGAAATAGGCCTATGACATGATTTATATTTCTAGTAGTTTAATGGTTATAAAACTATTTCCTCTCCTTAAAAACATTAAGTGGCATCAAAAACTTAATTTTGCTCTCCCAGCCTTTTCTCCTATAGGCTAATATAGTATTAAACTGCTTCATTTATGCTATATGCTTAGTAGTAGTAGTGGCGGCGGTGGTGGTGCTGGTGGTGGCGGCGGCGGTGGTGGTGGTGGTGGTGGTGGTGGTGGTGGTGGTGGTGGTGGTGGTGGCGGCGGCGGCGGTGGTGGTGGTGGTGGTGGTGGTGGTGGTAGTAGTAGTAGTCACTCTATTGATCACCAGTAGCTTAGAAAATACGCAGACATTCAAGTTCCCATGATTGGACGTCAAAGGGAGAACTCAAAACGAACCACATTGTTCCCGCTATGCAATGCAGAGTCGCTCAAGTACAGAGTGATCGCGCTCTTCGGAGACGGTTTTTCGTTCCCGCTTTTGACCATTGTTTATAATGTAGGCTTGACGAAGAGCGTTCTGTCGTGAAGGGCTACATTTTGCAAACGACGGTCAAGAAAGACATGGCTCAATGACAGAGTACAAGAAGATCGTCACAATTGTTAGACATGGCGCAATCACGAAGAACAAGAAGATCGTTACAATCTTTAGGCACTTTGAAACGGTCTTCTAAGTCTCGGTTACTACAAAAACCGTCGAACTGTAGACGATCGATAGAGCAGAATATCAAGTAGAAGCAGGATCGATAACCGCTACCCTCCCATAGGTCGACTCAGCCTTTCATTCGCCAGATGGCGTTGGTAAACTGAGCAGTATTACAGATGGGCGCCTTGCATGGCTGCCATAAAGTTAATTTCGACTCCTGTAAAAACTTGTAATCAACCTTTCATATTATGACTTGTAATCATGCTGCGTACTTGTCAGTTTGAAGTAATAAAGAATATTTATTTATTTATTATTATTATTATTATTATTATTATTATTATTATTATTATTATTATTATTATTATTATTATTATCATTATTATTATTATTATTATTATTATTATAAGACACATTTATTTCTTCATAAAACCAACAAACTTATTACAGACTGATTAAAAATGACTGTTTCAATAATTTTATTAGCCGTCATTCAGTCCTGGGCTACTGTTGTTGCAGTCCGCGGTGGCTAAAACAGACAGTGAGTTTCCAATCTGTAGGGCGACCGATAGGCGTTGCAGCAGATGGCTGGTCTCACGCTGGTCTCCGGTCGCTGCAAAGATCCTGGAAAGGATTATTTTATTATTATTATTATTATTATTATTATTATTATTATTATTATTATTATTATTATTATTATTATTATTATTATTATTATTATTAGACCTATTATTAGACCTATTATAAGCACAATCTTCTATTGCGGAATTTTTGGCGGCTCTGTCTTGCGATCCTAGTAGCCTACGCCTAGGCCTATGCGCTTCTGGCCGTACTCTGCTAGTGCCAGTCCCAAGCTGGGCTAAAGGAGGAGGGAGATGCTAATAAAAGCTTTGTCATGACGCAGTGTCGTTAAAGAGTAACTAACCAACCTAATATGCCTATTTACGGGTACCAGGTCAACATCATCATTATCATGATTTCTTTCAGACAAAGTTCAATCCTGTACCTTGAATGGTCGTTTCCTGGATGCATAGCCTATGTTGGTTTCTTTACCTCGGGCCTTCACCAACATTCCACAACTACGAACTGACAAACAAACGATCGCTATTAATAGTTTGCGTTGTTTAACGACATCTTTTGTTCGTTTACGTAACCCTCCTCTTTTATCCAGGTTAGGGACTGGCACTACCAGAATACGAGCAGTGACGGAGGAGCTGCCATGACCTCAGTCCCTCCGCGTCCGTCTTTCATAAGCTGCGAAAATTAGTCATTGGACAGTGGGGAAAGATGCTGAAATAAAACAATGACCTGAACAAAGTCCATGCAATGATTTTGTCCTAGGGTTGACTTCGACAATTCCATCTATGTCGGTCTCTCTTCACTAAACCTGTCCAAGCTTCAGTCAATACTTAACGCTGCTGCCCGCCTTATTGGTGGTCTCCCGAAATTTGCATACATACCGTACATTTATCTGCCTTCATTTGGGAAACTCTCCACTGGCTTCCTGTGCCTCAGCGCATTCAGTTCAAAATTCTAATGCACACTTCTGCGCATCTCTCTGGTCAAACCTTCAGACCTTATGTACCTCGGTCTCTTCACTCCCTGCCTGGTCGCTCCGATCTCCGCTCGGCCGTCAGAGGCCTTATGGTTGTTCCCCGCATGCGCGGTGCTACTGCTCAATCCAGATGCTTATGTCGGCCCCTCTAGCTGGAACAATCTTCCGGAGAAACTGCGGTTTGAGCTCCTCATCATTCCTCTTCCCCTTTTTCGAAAACATCTGAAGACTATCTCATTTGTTATGGACTGCACTGACTTGGGTTGGCGCGCCTCTGAATCTCTGAGAGGCGCTTTATAAATGCTCAATTGCAATTACAATAATACAATGAGGCCTGTATTAAATTGAAATTATAATATCAAACGTTAAACTATTAGGAAAATATCTGAATCGAACCGAACAACATAAATAGGCCTACACAGCTATAGCAAGCGATGCCAATATTATTTAAATAAACGTATATTAGGCTATTATTAGCAATATTATTTTGCAGCCTGTCCGGTATTGTAACGTATTGATGTTAAGTAGGCCTAGGCTTAAAAAATAGCGCTACTAGGCCTAAATGAATTTTTTTGTCCATAATGGCCACGCAAAATATTCTGCCCTAAATATGGCAGAACCGCAGACCCGGATATTTTATCCGCCACGTATAGTAGCAAATTGGAAAGTTATTCCATCAATACGTGAACAACTATGGTGCGGATCTAAAAGCCACGTCAAGTAGACCTGGTTAAACACCGGCGCTATATCAAAGCAAGTCCGTTATAAGATCCACATTGTTCGGTGCCAGGTCAAGACAAGGTCCGTGAAATGTATACACCGTGTAAATTGTACTTGTATGTATTTCCCTAATTGTAATCGTAAACTCTAACTTTATAAGCGCTAGCCTACACAAACGCTAATCGCAGGGCACAAGATTATTCACAACGCTGCGCCTTGTCAGAGGGGTTGTCCAGAGATGTCAAGGAAACGTCCGAGTCTGGTCACCAGAGACCAGAGAGGAGGAGGTTAAGGTGGGTTTCGTTGAGGACGAGAACGCTTGCAAGGCTGAGGATTGAATGGATCTGGGTAGGAATTGGATGCATTAGGGTAAGAATTAGATGGATTAGGGTAGGAATTGGATGGAATCGAGCATGAATTCGTGAAGAGGTGAGATTTTAATTTTGGTGTAAAGCCTGCGGGATGATAAGTAGAGGAGCCTGAGGCAGAAATGGTGGGTGACAGGGTGAGCGACAGTATTGGTGAAAGAACTGAGAATATGCGGAATTCAAAGGGAAGATCACTCCAAAGTCAAGGTGCAGCGTAGCACATTAATCGGTTGGAGAACTTGAGGCGAGTATTTTGTAATAACAGGTTTACGAAACGGGTCTTCAAGCGAGACGAACGCACATTACACACAAAGGATATGCATAATTATATGTATGTGTGTGTCTGCGCGCGTGTGTGTGTGTGTTGTTTGTTTGTGCACGTGTGTGTAACCGACTCTGACAAAACGACTCTTAATTAAGTCGAGCTTTTCGTAACTTATTTTGTGAATTTTAGCACAAAACAGTCCATTCAATGCTGTTCAAAGTGGTCTATAATTTCTGTAAACATTCTAAGTAGTGTGTATAGCTCCTGTGTCATTGGTAGATCCTTCTTTTGTATGCCAACGTCGTAATGTGCAAGGTTTACGACGCTCTGTGATAATATGTAAGTATAAGATGGCGTCGAACGTACGCTGGAGCACCATAAATTCCGCACTTGGCGATAGCGTGTGATTGCGGAGGAGCTGCCGTTTATTTGCCCCTGACGTCATTCGGATGAATCGTTCGCCATCTGTCGGCAGCGGAGGAACATCAGAGAAAGATTACTTCGACTGTCAATTCGTGTTATTGTTCCCAGTTGCGTCTCGACACTTTGAAATGTCTTCTATTGTGTGGACCGAGCGCTATCGACTTTAATCTCTGCCGCAGATTAAAATGATCTCCTTAATCTCGCCCTTTCAACGGCCGACTGACCGTGTGTAGTCAGTCGTGAGCGGTTAACTCTGTGACCGGAGTTCAACTCCTCGTGTCATCTGCAGTAGCTGTTGTGCCGTAGACACCGACCCGCATATACACACACATACGTATACGTAACTCTGTTTAAATACATATATATAATATATATATATATATAATATATTATATATAGATGTATGTTTATGCAGCACGATGTCTATTTGATGGCGTGTTAGACCTCTGCCGATTTGCGTCTTTTGTTCTAGCTCCATGGGGCAACGGCATACAAGTTATTGTTGCATACCTGTCTCTTATCTCAAATTCAGATTCACTGAATTAAGAGCAATAAATAGGGAGAGAATGAAATAAAGACAATATAGAAATATACAAGATCGTCAGCACAGTTTTCAAAGTGGGCGGAGAGGGCAATGGCTGATTCCAACGTTTTAGAAAGGGACTGAGAAAGTAAGATCATACTTACCATGGAATACTTAACAGTTGGCTGAGATTAACACTTTTTAGATACACGGATTTTAATCGTCTTCTACTCGTCAGAATTATTTCTTGCTCGTTTCGCTCTCTGCCATTCATGCTTTGACCTCTTTATCAAAGCTTTGCACGTACGTACGTATGTATGTATGTATGTATGTATGTATGTATTTATGTATGTATGTATGTATGTATTTATGTATGTATGTATGTATGTAATACTATGTATGTATGTATGTATGTATGTATGTATGTATGTATGTATGTATGTATGTATGTAATACTATGTATGTATGTATGTATGTATGTATGTATGTATGTATGTATGTATGTATGTATGTATGTATGTATGCATGTATATATATATATGTATGTAAATACTATGCATATAATGTCATGAAATGAAGATGTTGTGAATAAAATCTTATAGAAGGCAATACATACTCTAACATCACTGATATTATTGACACAAATATCACGATAAATTTATGTTCTTTAATTGCGCTAATACCACGTCGACGTCAATGACACAAAAACGAAGTCAGCGTCAATGCCCTAAAATATAAGTCAACGTCAATGACGTTAAAACGACGTCAACATCAATGATGTAATACCATGTCATCGTCACCTGATTGTTCCTCCGTCCATGACGCATATAGGGCCTACCACATAAATATCAATGACGCAAAGAACCAATGTTTCATAAAAAGAGCACATTATTATATGAGCCATATGTATTATGTAATCAGCTTAATCAACTTCAATCTGTTTTAAATTCTGAGATCGGTTAATGAATGGGATCCGAAGTATGATCATCATATATCTACATATATATGTGCGGGACGAGCAGCATTGGTTGAAGACACATTGAGTTCAATATGCTGATACGTAGCTGCCTGGCCGATTGTGGTCTATCCTACCTTAGAGAGCTCTGTATTCCAGTCGCATCAAGATATAGATCTCTGCAATCCAGCGTCATCTCGTTGTTCCCCCGTCGCGTGCTTCCACAATTCAACACTGATTCGTAATGGTCAGCCACTCATTCTGGAACAGGGTCACATGCAATCTGCGACATGAGCTTCTTCTACTTCTGTGCCGCTATTTTACAAATGCTTGAAGAATGCTTGCATCGTATAAGGAGGTATGAAGCACCTCTAGTGAGTTTTCTTGAATAGGCGCTACATAATATCAACATAAAATAACAATTGCAATATATAAATCTCGTGCATTTGCTTTTATTGCTTTTTTGGCCCAACTCTATGGAACCAACTTCTTTCGATGACTCGCTCATTGCCTCCCTGCATCCTTTCGCTGCTTAACTAAAGACAGCTTTATTTTCTCGGGGTCTCTCGCACTGGGATCGCCCCTGATTGGTATTGCGCTGTATTGTATTGTATCCGTAAATTTTTATAGCGCCACTCACTGCATAATATTTTGTTGTATGTGCAACAAAATATTTATCAAGTGCCCTGGAAGAGACATTTCGTCGATATTTAGACATCATGGCTGTTGACAGATGTATTTGGACTTGAAAGAACGCAGTCCTTTCGTTCCTGATAGTCATTGAACTGCACTGGCTTCCACTTGCGTGACAATGCTCTTGAAATTCAGTTGTTGTGGATCAAATCCAGTTAGATAACAATGGACTATAAAGCGTCGCTGGGTACAATGACGTAAATGTCACATCAACGTCAATGACGTATATATCACGTCAACGTCAAGGAGGCAAATATCCGTCGTTGTCATCACGCTATCATATTTATCTATATACTGGTGTCAAGTAATTGTCTCATTGTCACGCATTGTTACGCAGTAGAGATATAATGAAGTATACAAGTATGTATGTATGTATGTATGTATGTATGTATGTATGTATGTATGTATGTATGTATGTATGTATGTATGTATGTATGTATGTATGTATGTATGTATGTATGTATGTATGTATGTATGCATATATGCATATATGCATGTATGTATTGTAAGTATGCATGCACAATGTATGTATGCAGGCTTATAGCCTTATACCTATATGTACATGTACGTATGTATGTATGTATGTATACTGTTGTTTGTAGACTCGCGTTGGGAACAACAACAGTGAGATAGACAGAAATAGAGACAGGCGGACAGATTAATAAGGGCAGTGAACCAAGTAGTGAAAGGCTGAGTTTGCTGACATTCAGGGCCTGAGGAAGGGAAAAACCTGTAACCTCCCTACACAACGTTCTTCTCCAAATACCAGGTCAAAATTCGTCGTGTTCTGGATAAGTAATTAGACCACAATGCTGTATAATAAACTAGGATCGTAAGCATTAGAAAAAAATTCAGATTGCTTCCTGTCTTCTTGCGTGAAATAAAGCATCTCTAAGACATCTTGCTCGCATCTGTTATCGGTCGCCAATCCCGCAAGATTTTCGTAAAACGGAATAACACTTTATATACATTTATGTGCGATATGTATGTATGTATGTATGTATGTATGTGTGTATGTGTGTATGTATGTATGTATGTATGTATGTATGTATGTATGTATGTATGTATGTATGTATGTATTGTATGTATGTATGTATGTATGTATGTATGTATGTATGTATGTATGTATGTATGTATGTATTATATGTATGTATGTATGTATGTATGTATGTGTGTATGTATGTATGTATGTATGTATGTATGTATGTATGTATGTATGTATGTATGTATGTATGTATGTATGTATGTATGTATGTATGTATGTATGTATGTATGTATGTATGTATGTATGTATGTATGTATGTATGTATGTATGTATGTATGTATGTATGTATGTATGTATGTATGTATGTAAATATGAGTACCTGAGCACTCACATAGCGCCATTGTGGAATTTTATAAAGGCGCTGAAACATGACCATCTAAACAGATCAAAAATAGGTTCGCCGTAGGATCAGCTAAACATGTTGCTTATTTTGTCAGCCGGAACTGCCTGCAGAGAAAGAAACAGAGAGACAGAGACGGACAGAGAGAGACAGGGAAATAGACAGAGAGATAGAGAGACAGTGAAAGGCAGTCTAGTGAGCTGAACAGGTCAGTGACACCTCTGCGTTCATTTCGCTTGTTGTTCATCTTCCGGAAAGACACCTGTATGATGCTAATTACAATCATCGCCATATTTCATATGGCAATTATGGCAAGCCTCTCGGATGTAGTCAACACGGCCGTTTACCTTTTGCTCAATATCTTTCAGTAGTCTGCTTTGTTGAACATGTTGCCTGTTTTGGTGGTGGTCATGCTTGTGGCTGTGAAGGTAGTGATGATGATGGTGAAGTTGATGGTGGTAGTGGTAGGCCTAGTTGTGAAGGTGGCAGCGGTGGAGGTGACGGGGATGGGGATGGTGGTGTTGGTTACGGTGGCGGTGTTGGAGATTGTGAGGTTGGTGATGACGGTTATGGTGGCTCTGGTGATAATGGTGGTGGTTGTGGTGGTGATGGTTGTGGTTGGGGTGATAAACACACCGATTAACGTTATCGATACGGACTGTATATTTTCACTGGTGGGCTTAAGGCCACTGTATTTATAGTGATATTAGAAAGTTCTAGAAGTTTCTCGGACGTTCTAGAATATTCTCGAAAGTTTTAGAAAGTTCTAGCAGTTACTCCAAGTATACTCAACAGTGAATTCATCTTGGAATGTTCTGGAAAATAGGTAAATTTCAGAAGATCACAGTCCTGTTCACGAAAGCAAAGTTTATGAAGAATAATAGCTTTTTTCTGTACTTTTGAGGCACAAGCAATTAGGAAATAACACTTACTACCAAGGAACAAAACAAAATTAAAATTTGATACACGTTGGCTATTATCCATATTTTCAGGTAGCTTTGATTTGAAATCAAAGCAGATTTGACATCAAAGCCGACAGCGTATTATGCTTTAACTTCTTTATTGACCGAAGAATAGTCTATCACGAACAAAAAACAATTAAGATCATCAAAAGACACCAAGTGATCTTAATGAGAAATGATTGCATTAAAAGCAACGCGGAAAGAGTGATCAGATTTCTAAATTCATCTAAGTGTTGTTGCTTAGCTGAATAGAACCAAAGAAACAACGTCGCACGGGTTGTTTACTGGATAACAATAACCTAAGACTTTTATCAGGATGTCCAAAAGGCGCATCAAAAATACCCGTTTGTATATGAACTTTAAGCAAGCACTACACGTGATGGCTTGACTCGGTCACGTGCCTGAACCACCTGTCTTGTTGATGAATTGGATCGAATTATCGACGGCTAGATTTAGTTCACGACGCGTGACACAAAACCAAACAGTCAGCCATTGACGTTCCACCATACGACGTGTTGAAGCGTGATTGAGTTGTCGTCGCGTTCGGCTTAGAAACTGCAAGACTTATTTACCCATATTTTACTGGCGAAAGACTGTCCGTCGCGTGAAGGATGACAATTTCAGCAGACGTTCTAATGTTTCGTGCGCAATAATAGCACACCTGAGTTGACGTGTAAATAAGGTAACTGCAAAAGACGCATTTAGTCGAGTTTTCTTATTGGAGACGTCGTTTCACCTGCTAACTTTGACAGGTGAAACCACCTCTGGTTTCTGACGTCGTGTAAATTGGTTGTCATTACACGCAGCGTCTTATTATACCCAGAACAGACGTATGCGCTGATTATTACTGACCGATAATCGCGACACTTTTTGCCGCAATATTACTTTCCGAAGCGCGACTCCTATTCGCCAAGTCGCATGCTGCTCACTGCAAGAACGTCGGTTATTATTGGGTTCGTAAACGTTAGAGACGAAATAGGCTGCTTCCTGTCTTCTGTTTGGGTGAAATAAAGCATCTCTATAACATCGTGCTCGTGTCTGGCGTCGGGCGACAAGCCCCACACGTGCCATGGATAAAACTCAGACAAAATACGAAACGCAAATTAAATTTCTGTGGTATACGATACCTGTCTGTTTCGTTGGCCAGAACGCCTCGCAACACGGATTCGAAGCTCGAATTTTGTAACTCAAGTTCTCGAACTTGGCATTGATTCAGTTATCCATCCATTCGTTCGTATGTTCGTTTCTTTTATAAATACATTCTTCCCTTCCTTCCTTCTATCCTTCCTTCCATTCTTTCTTCTTTCCTTCCTTCTATCCTTCCTTCTATTCTTTCTTCTTTCCTAGTCCAATTGGTGACGCGCTGGACTGTCAAACGAGAGGTCTGCAGTTCGAATCTGGACAGATCTGAAATTTGTTTTGAGGTTTCGAAACCACCTGCGTCACGAGCAAGCTCAGTTTTAATTAAGAGATGGGCAACGATTAAAATGTTTAATCGAAATTAATCGCACGATTACAATTTTTATAACGCGATTAATTTGCAACGCATGTCACAATGGATAACAAATACTACTCTACCGACTCTGAGTAGTTACGTTCAATATGCGCTATATAAATGCCTGCAGTCAATAAACAAAAAACAAACATGCTTAGGCTATACTTAAAAAATCTCTATGAATATTACCCTTGTTCTTTATTTCCTGTATTGCATCTTCAAGCTCTTGCTAAAATATTTAACCGTGACCATTTTGTTTTGCCCCTCCTGCAAAAATATCTGCGGGCGTCTATGCTCAGGTCTGTCTCTAACAAATGAGATGGCAGCCATGGCTCTGAAGTGTTAGCGACTTCCATTTTCTTAGGATCGGCACATGAGGACGGATAGTCGAGTTCACTCCATCGCAGTATGCCTTTCCATTGACAGTGTATACAGCCGTAACATAACATAGCTTATATTGAACACCAATATGAATCGACATTACAATCATTCAAAGAAAGTATTATCAGGCACCCAAATATGAGACCAGAAGCATCAGCAGTCAGCGTACTCATCATAGCTGAGCCCGCTAGAGGGTGCAAGTGGAAAGGAAATCATGAAACCACTTTCCGCACAGGCGGGGATTGAACTCTCCTCCTGCTGATTGACCATCCAGTATACTAACCAATAGACTAATATAGAGAGGTCCTAATCCACTTAATCGATCCGGGATATGAATCAAATCCGAGTTGCTAGCCTTCTACACTTGTCATCATAATCTTTGTCGTCGTAGCTAAGCGTCTTGTTTTTCTTCGTCATCATCCTATTGACTGAATGCAGACGTTGCCATTCGATTTTTTCTTCTTCCCTAATACCGAAATTGCACGTCAAAGGAACGACAATTGAAGACCGCCGCAGACCTCAGGAAACGAACAGAGGACTCATGTTCGCCTCAGACCTCGCTACGTGAACATAGGACTTGCCTCGACATTGTGCAGTACGCATGGGAGTAGCCGGGAAAAATTTCAGAGGGGTTTTAAGTTTTCGGGGAGGGGTTCCATTGGAAATGGTCGTATTTTTCTCTATTTTTATTTTTAACAACAGTAATGTATTTATTTTCCGGAGTTTGAACCCGTAGAACCACCCCTAAATACGCCGACGAGTCCATGACACTAAACAATTTTTGCGTTTATTGTTCAGTTCGCTAGAGGCGCCAGTGATAAAGAAATTAAAAATATCCTAATTTATCTTGGCTGGGATTTTAGTCGATGAAAAGCCCTTGACTTCCGGTTGAAAGTACAGGAAGCTGAAAACTAGATCGTCATACAAAAGGGGATTTTAGATCAACGGCAGTACATGCCATTGCATCTTATTATACTGTTCTTCGATTCAATACAATGCAACCAAATATAACACAACGCATTACAATTCAATATTATACAAATCAATCAGTCTAAATTTAAATAGCGCTCCTTCAAGATCTCTACATAGAGGCGCTCCGATGAAGCACTTACAATACAATTTAATGAATTGCAATGCATTACAATGCACTGCAATCCAGTACAATACAGGTCAACGTAGCTCAATACAATACAAAACAGGGCAATATAATACATGACAATGCAAATACAGGACAACACAATACAATACAGGACAATACAATACACAGCAATAAACAGCAATCCAAGAACGACTGCGGTAACTATGGATTTCCAATTGTTCGCATCGTGTGATGAGCACCCATCTTAGTCGTTCCAGCATCTTTTTGTTCCATAATTTAGCTTCGTCGAGGCGTAAACATCGCCCATTTTCCCCTCCATCCGTCCGTCCATCCATCCATCCATCGCTGCGGCGACGGCGGCCAAGGCAGCGCCCATCGCCTCCTCCTCCTCCTCCTCTTCCTTCGCCTTCTCCTTCTCCCAAAGACCGGGAGACCATCAACTCCATAATCGCATATAGACGTCTATCGTGCGATGCCAGTGGTCCGACGTCGAATCCACGACGTATCACTCCACGCTAGACTGCATCCACTTGGTGTAAATTTACTGATGGTCCATGCACGGGCGACACACACCCCTCTCCCCCAAACCTCTCCCCCTCCGCCGCTGATCACGCAAAATTGGGTTGGTCTAATCGCACAGGGCTCTGTAACCAACAGCATTCGTGTTGCAAATGACGGTATACAACATGGAGGAAATGCTAAGATAATGCTTATTATCATGCTATTGAACTAATTAGTCCAAAATTAGTAACGCAAAAGTTCGCTTCCACTGAACAAGAATGCAAGTTCTGAGCGTTTCGGAAAGGTTCTTAAATGTTCTTTAACAGTGCAGTCAAAACAACAGCAAAGAGCATTAAATGACAATTGAAAACTTACCTTTTTGCCCGGACGGGAGTTGGGAGCGCTTTTGAGTAGTTACCTTGAAGGGGCGCTATATAAATTTTTTAATTAATTAATTAATTTATGAATACAATGCAGTATCTTATTATACAATACAATGTAATATACAAAGCACAATACCACACAATACGATAGCATACAGCACAATATAACACCAAGTATGCAACTCTCGGCTCGTCTGATTGGAGGTAAGCCTAAGTTTAGGCATATATCCAGCTATATGTGGGGCGCGGTGGTGTAGGGGTATGTTCGGTGCCTTGCAGCCGGAGGGTTGCGGGTTCGAATCCACATCAAGCCGCGTTGGGACCCTGGGCAAGTCCTTCACTCGCAATTGCTCATGCGCTTCGGAATGAAACTCTGCTTCAGTGTCCGCGCTGTAGTCGGGAGCGCCTCTGAGTAGAAATCTTGAACGGGCGCTATTGCAAGTGCTCATACATGTATACATTTGCGGGAAGAATTGCGCTGGTCTCCGATGCACAAACGCATTGAAGTTAATATCTTAATGATCACGCGGACGGTATTCCATGTTATCTTAGAGAGTTATGTGTCTCGGTCTCATCCATTCTTGACCGTAGATTTCTTCGCTCTGCTGATCATGGTGACCACGTTATTCCCTCAGCCAGCGTATTCACAGCATGATAATCGGTCCAACTTTCTGGAATAAAGTCATGCCTATGACATGAGATCCTTTGGTCTTCCTTCATCTATATTCCGTGAGCGCTTCAAAACCATTTTTTCGATCTGGGTTTCCGTCTTTAGGTCGGGAGCGCCACTGTCGAGTCTCTCTTAAAGAGGCGCTATATAAATTTGTGATTACAATTACAATAACAAAGAACAGTACCATACAGTACTATATAATGCATTGCCGTACAATACAATTCAAAACTAGCAACTGGCAATTACACAAATGGTACCAAAGTCTATCATTGCTGGCATCTTCGTCGAAACTGCGAACAATTAAATCAATCGTTAAGTTAATTTGTCTTAAATCAACTTTATAACATTTCTAACCAAAAACCAGTGCTACAGCTCTTTGACTTTGTCTTCAGCCAATCGACCTTCGATCATGAAATCTTACTACGCCAAGTGCGATGGTCTCTGCCTCGGCCAAATCGATCACTGCATATTGTGGATAGAGAAAGAGTTCTTCTAAAGTCAAGTGCTTGGAGAAAAAGAAAACGCCAAGCATATGAAAGGAGGGGACACGCAGAGAGAGCGTTTCCTCATCGATACTGGCACCAACTCCACCAACCAGAAATCAGAGAAGGACAACTGTAATACTTTAGATTGAAAAAAACACGCTAATAGATCTACTTTCGCCAATAATATAGCCAAGTAGTCCATAAGCCAAGGCTTATGCACACAATGCAATATAATACAATGCAATGCGAGACAATACAATGCAGTACAAAACAATACCACATATAATACATTGTAATGCAATACAAATACAATGCAATGCAGATCATTCAATACGGTGCATAACCAAGGATAGCCACGTGTTCCATAAGTCATGTTCACACATAATTGAGTCATTTTCCGGTAACATGGTAAATTCAGAATTCAGCTGTCCCCAGTCATTTCTCGAAAAACTATACCTAGTCTGATTATGCTAAGTGTTGATATTAAAATGTATTTGATCAGTCAACAATTCCAGATATTTGAAAGTAATTTAAAGCAATAACCTAATTTATTAAAATTTATTTTCAATTTAAAATGTTCCACTCCGTTACTGTCCCTAGGCTCTAGTACTTATTGCTTTAGTCTACAATTTCGAAATGATTTGCATTGAGCCAAAAAATTCACGTGTTTCTTATGTATTATATATTTGTGTATGTTTTAAAATACAACTTGGTGAACCGGATCTTCAGCATAATTAAAGGAAAATTTTTTAAACTTGTCCCCAGGAATTATGTCCACTCCGTTACCATGTAAAAATTAATCTTCTATCTCAGAACCATTCAATTTTGTGGTCGCGCAACTAGACTCATCTCTCCTATGTAATCTATGTAAGCTATTTATATCTTCACCAACGATATAAATGGTCCGACAAATTTCATACGAATTTTCATTTATTTCGTACCAGATGTGTTTTTTTATTATACGGCCACTCCGTTACTGCATTTTTGCCATGATTATAAATGAATCTAATTCCAATAATATTTGTAATATAACGCTTATAAGCAAAATAATGATTTTACCAACGATCGATGTGGACGCGTGAGCGTCCACATCAATTTACCGTGCTGCAACCCAAATTGTCTACTCCGTTACCTGTCCACTCCGTTAACATTTATTTGGTGACGCATGGGACAGCTATGTAACGGAGTGGAAAAATTGTGTTCGACACTCGAAAGATAGTAACGGAGTGGAATTATTATAGGCTAAATGGTGTGGTATTTTGATGCTGTGAGCAGATTTTAAGACAATACCATAAATATTTTAGTGTTTTTGTCTGTCTATTCGATCACTGGGAATGATTCGCTCAAGTGATTTCTTTTCAGTTGTTTGGGCAAAAATATTTATTCAACTTAACATTAAATGCTTTTATTTCCATAACGGAGTGGACCTTTTCTAAATAAATGAAACTGTGATGGAATCAAATCATTATAAGTTTTCTAATTTCTTTTATTTCTATTTTATAAATATTAATACTAGAAACTTATTGGAATGTCAAAATACACAACAGAAGCTGTACAATGTATAAAACAGATCTCATATGTATACAGTAACGGAGTGGACAAATATTTTAGTAGGGCTATTTTTTTCTACCAAAAACTTTTTACATTTACATATTAGTGCAAAACCAAATATATATTTGTGAAATAGAAACATTCAAGATTTGTTCCAAAGAAAAAAAACTGTATTTTAAAAAAAATTTTTTTTGCTTGTTGAATTTGTGAATTTACCATGTTACCGGAAAATGACTCAATTATGCGCAATATATCTACACTGTGTCCGGATGAAAAGTAGAACACAACAAAAAGTGTCATAACTCGGTCAAAACTATCAGTATTTACCTGAAATTTTAAACACAACAACAGTGACCATATCTACACGAGATCCTAAAGCCGTTTGGAAATGTTCGTGAATTTATCATATTTATGAGCGTTTGCAATGGAGCACTGACAAATTAAAGTTTCCAACATGGGCCCTTACTTACGCAGACGCTGTGACGTCGTCATCGATGAAATACGTCACTTGTTTTGGTCTAAGCACAACAAAAATGGCGTTTACAGAAGAAGATAAAATTTTAATTAAAGTACTGCGGCAAGAACATGGTTATGGAGCGAGAAGGTTTCTGAATGAATTTTCGAATAAAGGTTGGTGTCTTTCGTCTGTGAGTAAGCTATTGAAGAAGATCGATGAAACCGGCACAGTGAAGCGAAAACCTGGCAGTGGCCAAAAACGCACGACACGCACTGTTGAAAACGTCGAGTTGGTTGAAAGGCTGGCATTAAGCCAAGAAGATGCACCGGGAACCCATAGAACGGTGCGTCAGATTGCGAGGGATATTGGGATTCCGAAGACCGCAGTACACGAAATCGTTGCCAAGGACTTGAAGCTGGTTTGTTTTAAGAAGAGGCGAGCGCAAGATCTAACACCAAGAAACAAACTGACACGTCTTGTACGCGTCAAGCAGCTGCTGAAGAAATACCCTGAGCACACAGTCCCATTCATATGGTTTACGGACGAAAAAGTTTTTACCGTCGCTCCTCCTGTCAACCTCCAGAATGATCGCGTTTATGCGGCGGCTGGGACGCGCAAGAAACACGTGCCTGCTGAACGTCTCCTCAAAACACGTTCACACTTTTCAAAGTCACTAATGGTCTCAGTCGGTGTGTCAACCCTGGGGTGCACTCATTTGATCTTTGTTGAGCCGGGTGTGAAGGTAAATGGAGCGTACTATCGCGATGTGCTGCTCACTCAACATCTGCTACCTGCTATCAAGCAGGTTTCTGGCGGCTACTTCACATTCCAACAAGACAGTGCCCCTGCGCATCGAGCACGTGAGACCATTGCTCTGCTGTCCCGGGAGACACCCGACTTCATATCACCGCAGATGTGGCCACCCAACAGTCCAGACCTCAATCCAGTTGACTACCAAATCTGGAGTGTACTGCAGGAGCGCGTTTATCGTTCCCGTATTCGTGACGTCGATCATCTAAGGGCGCGTCTGGTTGAGGAGTGGCAGCTGTTTGACCACGCGATCATCGACCGGGCCATCAAACAGTGGCGTCCACGTCTACGGTCATGTGTCCGTGAACGAGGAGGACATTTTGAACACCAGCTGTAGCTGAACTTCACTTTCTTATGTAATATGTAAGGGCCCATGTTGGAAACTTTAATTTGTCAGTGCTCCATTGCAAACGCTCATAAATATGATAAATTCACGAACATTTCCAAACGGCTTTAGGATCTCGTGTAGATATGGTCACTGTTGTTGTGTTTAAAATTTCAGGTAAATACTGATAGTTTTGACCGAGTTATGACACTTTTTGTTGTGTTCTACTTTTCATCCGGACACAGTATATACTGTAGAATGTACATGTACCGAGTTTACAAAATGGTCACATTCCTGTCATCATGCCCACATGGGATGATGGGACCCACAGCGGACCCACAGCGGACCCACATCGGACCCACATCGGACCCACAGCGGACCCACAAGGGACCCACATGGGACCTATTTTGGATGATTATAGGCTCATCAAATGTTCTCAACACATGTTTATGGGCATGCTGTGAAACAATGTAACAATCATGGGTTGTTAATGTGCATTGTGCACCTCTATACAATTGGTGGGAAATCATGCAGAAAGCCGATCTCTTCGGCCTTGTTTGCATCTTTTGTCGACTGAATTTGTTTTGTCGTTCCGTTATGATGATCTCTTTGTCAGTTTTTGTCAAATGTATTGCCTCATCTACGTATGACATATATAGTACTAGCAATTTTTACCCGGCGTTCGCCCGGGTTTTCCCCAGGCGTAATTTTTAACGGCTGCAAATAAAGGCTACTTACTTACTATATTTGCTGATGGGCTTCAAATATTTAAAAAGTCCATATATCTGAATGGAAACGATATTTAGAGGTGAACATAGTTGCTTTGCCCGTGTACTGCACGGGTTATCTCTACCTTATAATTATAGGCAATATTATTATTTTGTTCCCCGTTCTTTACGGTTTATCTCTACCTGAAATAGGCGTATTATTTTGTTCCCCGTACAGTATTACTACACGGGTTATTTCTAAATTATAATAGGCGTATTATTTGCCGTTGGCCAGCGTGACGTAAGATTGCATATTTAGCCGCGTGACGTAATTTAAGATTGCATATTAATTTTAGTGACGTGGACAAATGGGCATGCTTATAATGTCCATAAATCGGAATTGAAAGCAAATTATGAGCTGAAAGTAATTGGGATGAGATAGAAATTCGAATAGCTAAAGTAAGTTTCGAGTTGCTTTGACCTAGAAAATCGGCAATGGCCGTGGTTGCAAAAAATGTGAGCTTAGTGTAATTAGGTCACCAAATCTGTAAATGGTTGCGCTGACCTAGAAATTCGCCCGTGGCGACTTCTGATTGGTTGCTAGATGCTCCGTGTGACGTAAGATTGCTTATTAAGCATGCGTGACGTGAACAAATGGCCTTACTATGGGCGGTATTGAAATAAGCTCGCTGAAAAGTTAAATTTAAAATGGCCATATATCGGCGTTTAAATAAAATTGCGAACTGAAAATAGTCGCGTTGACCTAGACGTTGCGTAATAATGCTTTGTAAATTTTTTCAACTCGCTAAACCGTTCCGTTTCGGAGCCTTTAGCCGGACAGCGATGCATTGCAAACATACATACATACATACGGAAGGACAAACTTTAAGAATTATAGTATAAGATGTATCCCTTGGCCACAATGCGTGTGAGAAAAACGTAAACATTATTGATAGAGTAAAAAAATCTTATATTTCACCACAAATATGTTCGTTTATGTTTTACATAAGCATACATGTATGTCTATATAGTAAGAATGGCTTCGTTATTTCGCTCATCTCATTTAGGCCTACATTGCAATTTGCACTAACATTCGTTTGGAATCTTACAAGTCCGCCGAAACTGTAGATTTGTTTAACGATTTCCGCAATCGAATTATATAGGGGTAGGCCTATATAATTGTAGCGTTTTATGGACCTGTTTAAAATTGTTTAAAATGACTGCGACCCAGACGCAATTATAGTATCCAGTGTTAAACGACATCTTCCTTCGATTTTAGATTCAGCGCTCGTGAATAAGCTGGTGCCCTGCGCTTGGCTTTCGAGTGGCGCTGTATAAGTTTGAAGATTACAATTACGATTACGATTAGCTTTCTGTTCACTTAACTTAAGATCTACCAAATTGAACGCAGTGGAGTAAACTGTATATCGTCTCGCTAGCCCGTCAGGGGTCAATCAATCAATCAATCAATCAATCAATCAATCAATCAATCAATCAATCAATCAATCAATCAATCAATCAATCAATCAATCAATCAATCAATCAATCAATCAATCAATCAATCAATCAATCAATCAATCAATCAATCAATCAATCAATCAATCAATTAGAAACAAGGAAAACTGTGAAAAACAGACGGAAAACAATACAACGATTCCTGGAAGTAAGAAAAACGTGTTAGAAAAATGCAAACTTCTAACTGCACTAATGAGGTTGTTAGAGTCATTTCTATACTCAACACAAAAATTGCTCTGATGGTTAAATGAAAACCAGTTCAATGTTCAACGACATACATAGAGCAACACTGAACATAATATGTATACAGCAAGAGCGTTTAAAAATGCAAGCCTCCAATTACAATAATGAGGTCATTAGAGCTGTCTGTCAGCACAAAGATTGTCGTAATGGTTGGACGCAAGCCAACTCAAAATCCGCAGAGACTCATAAAGTAACATTCAACATACATACATACATACATCCATACATACATACATACATACATACATACATACTTACATACATACATACATACATACATACATACATACATACATACATACATACATACATACATACATACATACATACATACATACATACTAGGGTGGTCCTTAGCAACATGGGAAAAGATTTTTTAAATCTTTTACTGGCTCCCACCCTCTCATCTGATACTCCTCCAGTAGAAACTTATTGCTGCCAAAAATGGTTGTGATTGGTGCACATTTAGGGTATGCTCAATCCACTTCTTTGTGATGCTATACAAAAGTATAACTATGCGAAATTGCCAATGGTTAAAAAAGTTTCTATCCCAATAAGTACATGGGGCTCAAGGCTAAAGAATATACTATATACTCAGATGTAAAGTGCATTCTATTCAATTTTTCATATCTTTGTCTTTTCTTTGCTGAAATAGCTTAATAATTGATAATTAGAACCTTTTTGTAAACAAATAACTAACTATTAGCTACGGTACTCCATTGGAAATGCACTGCAGCTTGTCAGATATTTTAACCATTACAATGCGACGGGTTGTAGGTGCCTAGAGCAGGCAGCCAATAAATAGCGAGTTGATGTGACATCTTATATCAAGTTCATGCAGTCATACATCAAACAAATTAATGAATATGTTAGACAAGGAGGGTGAAAAACACTCCTCTGTCTCATACCAGATGCCACTGAGAAGCAGTATAAAAAGCAGCTGCCCCGCGCAGTTTAACCAGTTGTTTGCTACACCAGTTTTATAAGATAGAGACTACAGGAGACGAGAAAGTGGACCGATTACCAGTCATTGTTCCAGGATCTGGCATTGAAACAACTCCTGTCTGTATCGAGGCTGTCTTCCGGAACCGGTCAGGCAATGGCATATGCAATAATTGAGGGCGTTAAGGATTGTATCGAAGGACTTTTGTTTTGACACAACTTCCAGCAACACAGGACGAAAGAAAGGAGCTTGCGTTTTGGTAGAGAAGCTGCTGGAGAGAAAAATGCTCTACTTGGCATGCAAGCATCATACCCATGAAATTCTTTTGGAGGAAGCCTTCAGAACCACAGTGGCCCAATGTTGTTGTCACAGATTACAAGCCTGGCGTGGAAGTTCCGGTCATTGCAGATGCACTCTGTGTTATTTCGGCTGAGGTCATGGACTTTCCACCTCCCAGAGTTTCCTTCATGAAACCGGGTGCCAACCCCCGTGCCCGATTCATGGCAAGATTAATAAATACGCTTAAGATCTTCCTGTTCAGAGATTCAGCCTTCAAACTGACGAAACGAGAAGCACAAGATCTTGAACATTTCTGCGTCTTTGGTGTCGGGTGTATATAAAGCCCTGGTTCCCTCCCTACCCACTGCAGCTCCTACTAGTGACTTGAAACAATTGAAACTACTCACGACATTTGACTCGCCAGCATCCAAGGGTGTTCTGAAGTAGTGTGGGCAGCTTTGGTATCTAAATAGCTGATAGCATAAGCCTTCTTTGACCAATGTAGTCGAGTAAGAACAATGGTGGAAGGACTCAGTCAGGAAGGAAAGGAGGATCCTCCGAACCTCATTTCTCTGGACCAGTCCAAGGTTCCAGAATTAAGACTATGTGATTTGTGACCGCAAACACGCGTAATTTCTTCAAGAATCTTGACCTGCCAGATTCCTTCCTGGAAGTCAACCCGGAGGTCTTGCTGACAAATCCAGACTATCCTCAAGCAGAAGATGGTGTTCGAGCTTCGTGTTGTTGACGATACTGCAGAACGAGGGGTGGCACTGATGCAAGAATACAATGATTTGCTGACAAAAGATGAGGGGCAGCTCAATTTGCTCTTCTTGTCATCAAGGAACACCGCAAGCTGTACCACGATAGCCACAATGCTACTGTCCTCCAGGGTCTCGCTTCTGCTTCGTACCACACTGCTGGGACTGGACTCAAAGAGCAGAATGGATCTGTACTATGAACTACACATAGTAGAATGCGCTATTGTGCTTGACCATTTACACTACTGCACTGCACTCGAATGATTGATCATATCATATCGGAAGCCTTTTGTTTGTGCGATTGCAGGAAATAAGCAAAAATTTCAAGTGGATTGAGCATACCCTAAACATTGACCAATATTAAAGAAATTTTATACCAATTAGTTTCTACCAAGGGAGAACCTATTTGGAGGGTGGGACGGTGGAATTTTGAAAGTTTAAAAATAAGGACCTGTTTCTCATTCCTCCTTCCCATCCTCTATAGTCCTATTGCATCTGTCTGCCTGTCTGTCTGTATCGTTGTCTGTCTGTCTCAATTCATAGGTGTTCACTGATGCGTCACTCATCCTTAGGTCTCTCTCTCTCTCTTCTCTCTCTCTCTCTCTCTCTCTCTCTCTCTCTCTCTCTCTCTCTCTCTCTCTCTCTCTCTCTCTCTCTCTCTCTCTTCTTACTTGTCATCAATTTCATATCTGTCGACCATCGACGACAGTCTCTCTAAATCGCCCGACACAAGTACACATCAGTAAAGTACAACAGAGCATAGTATGGCATCGTACACAAGCTCATATGCGTAAGTATAGTCTAGTATAGCATAAAACAGCATAGCATATAATAGAATAGCATAGTATAGTATAGCATTGGTATCGATATCGCATCGTATCGTATCGTACCGCTTAGAATACCATATAGCATAGTATCGCAGAGTGCGGTACGGTACAGTATGTTATAGTATAACATAGTATGGCAGGCACAGCTTAGCATAGCATAGCATAGTATAGTGTAGAGACAGATAGAGAAAGACACAAAAGGGCAGTTAGAACCAGACAGAGACAGGGACAGAGAGAATGAGAAATGGACGTGTGCGGATGACTTCAAGTGTCAATCATTACTATCGATCTGGTTAAATGCGTTGCCATGGATACGCCAGATTAGAGAGCAATTGCTTTAATCGAAACGGAAAATAACACGATAGTAAGGTATTACTCGAGCGTAAGAAACTGACAGATGCATGAATACAAAGCCATACAGACAGACAGACAGACAGACAGACAAAGTGGTAACCACACAGACGTACGTAACGACACAAATACATTCAGGCAGAGGAACTGAGAATTAGAAACATCCAGTCAGACAGACAAACAGACAGACAAACAGACAGAGATAGATACAGATAGACCGAAAGGAACACAGACCCAGAGCCACAAACTGGAACAAGTATGCAAATCTTGACAGACAGATATACAGATAGGCAGACAGATAGATAGGCAGACAGATAGGCAGGCAGACAGACAGATAAATAGACGGATAGACAGACAGCAAGACAGGCAGAAACCTTGAAACACGAAGACTCATAAACCGGCACAGATTTCAATCGAAATCTGTATAGGGACCTACATACAGACACACAGTAGAAAGACAGACACAGAGAGATACAAAGACACAGAGAAACAAAGACACAGAGACACAAAGACACAAAAAACATACAGAGTGGTACAGCTTTCAATCGATTCGGTCGTATGTGTTTCATTAGGCGTGGCCGCTAATTGCCGCTGGCTGCTGATGAAAAAGAAACGCCGCGAAACAATTCCGTAATTAATCGTGCGATAATCGTCGTTAATTAGCGACGAATCGGTCGGTCGGTCAACGCAATCAGGATCAAAGGAAAGGAGCAGATTAACGATGGTGGCCAATTGGTCGCAATCACTCCAACTTGCCATCCGCGTATTAATACTCCGACGAGAAGTAAGTCCGTCAAAGTCCAAGGTCGCGAGAATATCTGACGCTGATCTATCAGTATCTGATTTTTGTTGTTGTTGCCCAAGGTAGAAAATAATCTTCAAGGATTTTGAAAAATGAACCATCGTGCAAATGGGGTATGTATGTAAAATGAGGTCTCAAACTGTGAAGTGACCTTGAATGGCAGCGGAACTCCTGAGAAAGAGAAGTGTCCTCAATAAGATATCTAATAGTTTAAAAATTTTAAATCAGGAATAAATACGGAAAAAGAAAAAAATATATAAAGAAATAATGTGTGTATATGGTGGCGTGGCGGGCCCTTCAACCTGGAATGGGCTCCCTACCATGCTGCGTCTGACACCTGCTGGCCACTCTGCTTCGTTTCTCACTACTCTTAAGACTGTTCTTTTCGACCGGGGTTGGGTTGGGAGCGCTTCTGAGTAGACATCCTTAAAGGGGCGCTATATAAATTTTCTGAAATAAATAAATAAATATATGTAGGCCTATGAGAAATCAAGATTGTGCATGTATTAAGCACCTGTATCTATTGATCAAACATGAATCGATGGCGCTGAGCAATTGTGAATTGCTCAAGGTCCATCTACGTTACAAAGCGAGCGCTCTAACCAATCGGAAACCGTTGTTGCCAATGGACCAGGGAAGATGGAAAATAGAAATAGAAAAGGAATGAGGAACATCGAGAAACGAAAGTTAGTCAGAAAGGAAAAATGAATTACAACAACGCAAACTGAAAGAAAATGACGGTAAAGAAAGATAAAAAACAAACAAACAGAGAAATAAAGACAGGAAGAAGAACAAAGAAAGATAAATACTGAAAGAAACAATCAGTCCAGCAACAGTCAAAAGACAAGGTAGACCTATCAAGATATCCTGCAAACACAGGTAAAGTTAATGGCAAACTTGAAATGTAACACAGGTAAAGTTAAACTTAAAAGGTAACACAAGTAAAGATGGGGTAAACTTAAAAGGTAACACAGGTAGAGTTAAACTTATATGGTAACACAAGTAAAGGCTGAATTAAGCTTAAAAGGTAACACGGGTAAAGTTAAACTTAAAAGGTAACACAAGAAAGATGGGGTAAACTTAAAAGGTAACACAGGTAAAGTTAAACTTAAAAGGTAACACAAGTAAAGATGGGGTAAACTTAAAAGGTAACACAGGTAGAGTTAAACTTATATGGTAACACAAGTAAAGGCTGAATTAAGCTTAAAAGGTAACACGGGTAAAGTTAAACTTAAAAGGTAACACAAGAAAGATGGGGTAAACTTAAAAGGTAACACAGGTAAAGTTAAACTTAAAAGGTAACACAAGTAAAGATGGGGTAAACTTAAAAGGTAACACAGGTAGAGTTAAACTTAGACAGTAACACAAGTAAAGATGGGGTAAACCTAAAAGGTAACACAGGTAAAGTTAAACTTAAAAGGTAAAGTAAAGATGGGGTAAACTTAAAAGGTAACACAGGTAAAGTTAAACTTAAAAGGTAGCACAAGTAAAGATGGGGTAAAGAATTAAACTTAAAAGGTAACACAGGTAAAGTTAAACTTAAAAGGTAACACAAGTAAAGATGGAGTAAACTTAAAAGGTAACACAGGTAAAGTTAAACTTAAAAGGTAACACAAGTAAAGATGGAGTAAACTTAAAAGGTAACACAGGTAAAGTTAAACTTAAAAGGTAACACAAGTAAAGGCAGAATTAACCTTAAGAGGTAACACAGGTAAATGTAAAGATAACAGTTCTACGCCAGGAACCATCCACATCGCTTCCCTTTACTAACCCGGATAAATTTGCTTAAATGCACTGTGCATGACAGAGAGCCATAAAAACAGACAGAGTTCAAAACTGAGTGCGACAGATAGATAGACAGAAAGACAGACAGACAGACAGACAGACAGACAGACAGACAGATAGACAGACAGACAGACAGACAGACAGATAGATAGATAGATAGATAGATAGATAGATAGATAGATAGATAGATAGATAGATAGATAGATAGATAGATAGATAGATAGATAGATAGATAGATAGATAGATAGATAGATAGACGAATAGACAGACAGACAGACAGACAGACAGACAGACAGACAGACAGATAGACAGACAGACAGACAGATAGATAGATGGATAGATAGACAGACAGATAGATAGATGGATAGATAGAAAGGCAGACTTGGCATGCAGATGTCCAAATGCATGCACACATGCAATCGCACAAACATGAAATAATAAATGCATACAATATATAAATACCTGCGTACATACACACGCATAACCCACACCTCCTGGCACAATCAGACAGCCAGCCAAAGACACACATAACCAGACAAAGATGAACAGATGCAAACGAAGAAATAGGTATGCCTGTGTGCATGTGCGTTGCGTTGAAAAGGCGATGTGTACAGTTGAAAGAGATATTCTTTGTGACGAAGTCTTTTTCATCGTCCGTCCTTGACACTATTATTAATTGTGTCAGGTCGACAGACATGCGCAGCAGACAACAACATAGAACCAGATAGAAGGACCACAGATGATCTGTGTCACTCGTCCCTTCCGGTTCGTTCTCTTGTTTGCCTTTTCCAGAATATCGTCTTTAATTTATTCACAATGCACAACTTTTATAGTAACTGTTGTTGGCCTAAATCAAAGTTGGAATGATGAAATTAATTCATTGATGGAAATAATAATATTGTTTCCGTAAATACAAGATGGGTTGATTAGGCCTACCCCAACGGTTTGCCTCCAACTCTATCGGTTTGCCTCGTTGGCCTATACTATCGGTTTGGCCTGTACTCTCGTTTTTGCCTGTACTCTATCGGGTTGGCCTGTACTCTATCGGTTTGACCTGTACTCTATCGGTTTGGCCTGAACTGTATCGGTTTGGAATGTACTCTATCGGTTTGGCCCTGTACTCTGTTGTTGTGGCCTGTACTCTATCGGTTTGACCTGTAATTTATCGGTTTGGCCCTGTCCTCCATCGGTTTGGGCCTGTACTCTATCGGTGTATTCTTATCGGTTTGGGCCGGTACTCTATCACTGTGGGTCTGTACTCTGAATACTCTATTGGTTTGGACCAGTACTCCATCGGCTTGGGTTGTACTCTATCGAGCCTACTGTACTCTATATTGGTTTGGCCTGTACTCTATCGCTTTGCCCTGTACTCTATCGGTTTGGCCTGTACTCAACATCGGTTTGGCCTGATTTCTATCGGTTTGACCTTCGTACCTCTATCGGTTTGGCCGGGAACTCAATCGGTTTGGCCCTGTACTCATCGATTTGGCCCTGTACTCTATCGGTTTGGCTCAGTACTCTATCGGTGTTGAGCCTCTACTCTATCGGTTTAGCCCAGTACTCTATCGGTTTGGCCCTGTATTCTCTCGGTTTGGCCCTGTACTCCTTATCGGTTTGGCTTTTGTACTCCCCATCGCTTTGGCCATGTATTCTATCGATTTGGCCCTGTACTCCATCGGATTGGCCCTGTATTCTCTACTGGTTTGGCCCCTGTACTCTATCGGTATGTTGAACTCTCTACTCTACCGGTGTGTGTCTCGTACTCTATCGGTTTTGACCTTGTACTCTATCGGTTTTGGCTCCTGTACTCTTTCGGTTTGGCCTGTACTCACTCTACCGTTTTGCCGTAGGCCCTACTCTATCGGTTTGAATGTACTCCATCGGTTTGTTCTGTACTCTATCGGTGTACTCTATCGGTTTATGCCGGTACTCTATCAGTCGGCGTGGGCCTGTACTCTATCGGTTTGGCCTGTACTCTATTGGTTTGAACCTTGTACTCTATCGGTTTGGCCTGTACTGTATCGGTTTGGCCTTGTACTCTATCGGTTTGACCCTGTACTTTAGCGGTTTGGCCTGTACTCTAACTGTTTGGCCTGTACTCTATCGGTTTGGCCTCTACTCTATCGGTTTGGCGTGTACTTTATCGGTTTGGCTTGTACTCTATCGGTTTGGTTTGTACTCTATCGGTTTAGCCCAGTCATCTATCGGTTTGGCCCTGGACTCTCTCGGTGTACTCTATCGGTTTGGGCCGGTACCCTATCAGTGTGGCCTGTACTCTATCGGTTTGGTCTGTACTGTATCGGTTTAGCCCAGGCATCTATGGCCCGGTACTTTGGGCCTGTACTCTATCGGTTTGGCCTGTACTCCTATCGGTTTGGCCTGTACTCTATCGGTTGGGCGTGTACTCTATCGGTTTTGCCTCGTACTCTATCGGTTTTTCCTCACTTTGCCGGTGTACTCTATCGGTTTGGCCCTGTACTCTACCGGTAGCCTGCTCTCGTACTCTATCGGTTTGGTTTGTACACTATCGGTTTGGCCATGTACTCTAGTCTCTATCGGTTTGGCGTGCACTTTATCGGATTGGCCTGTACTCTATCGGTTTGGCCTGTGCTCTCTATCGGTTTTGCCTGTACTCTATCGGTTTGGCCTGTACTCTATCGGTTTGCCCTGTACTCTATCGGTTTGCCATCTGTACTCTATCGGTTTGGCCTGTTCTCTATCGCTTGTTCCTCGTAATCTATTTCGGTTTGCCTGTACTCTATCGGTTTGGCCTGTACTCTATCGGTTTGCCCTGTACTCTATCGGTTTTCCTGTACTCTATCGGTTTACCCTGTACTCTATCGGTTTTGCGCTGTACTCTATCGGTTTGCCTGTACTCTATCGGTTTGCCCTGTACTCTATCGGTTTTGGCCTGTACTCTATCGGTTTGCCTCGTAGGCCTACTCTATCGGTTTGGCCTGTACTCTATCGGTTTGGCTCCTGTACTCTATCGGTTTGGCCTGTGCTCTATCGGTTTGGGCCTGTACTCTATCGGTTTTGGCCTGTAGCTGGACTCTATCGGTTTTGGCCCTGTACTCTATCTAAGTAGAAGGTGAAAAACTGGTTATCGGTTGGATTTTGATGACAGTAATTTTGCTTGTACTCTATCGGTTTGGCTAAATGAACTCTATCGGTTTGGCCTGTACTCTATCGGTTTGGCGTGTACTCTATCGGTTTTGGCCCTGTATTTCTATCGGCCATTGCTTTTGTACTAAATATCGGTTTGGCCTGTACTCTATCGGTTTTGGCCCCTGTACTCTATCGGTTTGGCCTGTACTCTATCGGTTTGGTCTGTACTCTATCGGTTTGGACAGTACTCTATCGGTTTTGCCCTGTACTCTATCGGTTTTGTGCGCGTACTCTATCGCGCCCTTATTGGCCTGTATTCTATCGGTTTGGCCTGTACTCTATCTTTTTATCTATCCCTGTACTCTATCTGTTTGTCTATGTACTCTATCGGTTTGGCCCTGTACTCTATCGGTCTTTGGCCCTGTACTCTATCGGTCTTTGACCTGTACTCTATCTATCTTTGGCCATCTGTACTCTATCGGTTTGGCCTGTACTATCTATCGGTTTGGCCTCTGTACTCTATCGGTTTGTCCCTGTACTCTATCTGTTTCTGCCTGTACTCTATCGGTTTGGCCCTGTACTCTATCGGTGTTGGCTTTCTGTACTCTATCGGTTTAGTTTTGTACTCTATCGTTTTTTGGCCCTGTACTCTATCGGTTTGGCATTGTACTCTATCGGTTTGGGCCTGTACTCTATCGGTTTGGCCTGTGTACTCTATCGGTTTGGCCTGTACTCTATCGGTCTTGGCGTGTACTCTATCGGTTTTTCCCTGTACTTTATCGGTTTTTACCTACTCTATCGGTTTGGCCCTGTACTCTATCGTTTAACTTTATTGGCCCTGTACTCTATCGGTTTGGCCTGTACTCTATCGGTTTGGCCCTGTACTCTATCGGTTTGGCCCTGTACTCTATCGGTTTTTGGACCTGTACTCTATCGGTTTGGCCCTGTACTCTATCGGTTTGGCATCTTGTACTCTATCGGTTTAAGCCTGTACTCTATCGGTTTGGCCCTGTACTCTATCGGTTTTGGCCTGTACTCTATCGGTTTGGCCCCTCGGTACTCTATGTTACTTGGCCTGTACTCTATCGGTTTGGTTAAGTTTACTCATCTTTCGGTTTGTTACCTTTTAAGTCTATCGGTTTGGCCCTGTACTCTATTAAGTTTGGCCTGTACTCTATTTTAAGTTTAATTTGGCCTGTACTACCTTATCGGTTTAACCTGTACTTGTGTTACCATTTAAGTTTAATTCTACCTGAACTCTATCGGTTTGGCCCTTTACTCTATCGGTTTACTTGTGTTACCTTTTAAGTTTAACTTTACCTGTGTTACATTTCAAGTTTGCCATTAACTTTACCTGTGTTTGCAGGATATCTTGATTTCTACCTTGTCTTTTGACTGTTGCTGGACTGATTGTTTCTTTCAGTATTTATCTTTCTTTGTTCTTCTTCCTGTCTTTGTTTCTCTGTTTGTTTGTACTTTATCTTTCTTTTACCGTCATTTTCTTTCAGTTTGCGTTGTTGTAATTCATTTTTCCTTCCTGACTAACTTTCGTTTCTCGTTGTTTCTCTTTTCTTTTCTATTTCTATTTTCCATTCTCCCGTTCATTGGCCCACGGTTGGCGATTGGTTAGAGCGCTCAGCTTTGTAACGTGGATGGCCTTTGAGCAAGTCACAATTGCTCAGCGCCATCGATTGTTAATTATATTCGTTTAATGAGAAAGACAACTCTAATTGGCACACCACAATCAGTTACAATGTCAAAGAGTTAATAGAAAATAATAGGTGTTTGTTTTACTCATTACGCAGTTAGTTGACCATAATGTTCAAATGAGGAATGGACATAGTCATTGAACATTTCAAGATCAAAGGAAATTCCTGATTTACATTTTTTTAAATTATTGTTTGAACACAAGCATATTGGAGCCCTTCCAGGTTATTACATGCAGCAATAATGATTTCTTATACATATTATACATTATTTCTTTATACATTTTTTTCTTTTTCCGTATTTATTCCTGATTTAAAATTTTTAAATTATTTGATATCTTATTGAGGACACTTCTCTTTCTCAGGAGTTCCGCTGCCATTCAAGGTCACTTCACAGTTTGAGACCTCATTTTACATACATACCCCATTTGCACGATGGTTCATTTTTCAAAATCCTTGAAGATTATTTTCTACCTTGGGCAACAACAACAAAAATCAGATACTGATAGATCAGCGTCAGATATTTATTCTCGCGACCTTGGACTTTGACGGACTTACTTCTTGTCGGAGTATTAATACGCGGATGGCAAGTTGGAGTGATTGCGACCAATTGGCCACCATCGTTAATCTGCTCCTTTCCTTTGATCCTGATTGCGTTGACCGATCGACCGATTCGTCGCTAATTAACGACGATTATCGCACGATTAATTACGGAATTGTTTCGCGGCGTTTCTTTTTCATCAGCAGCCAGCGGCAATTAGCGGCCACGCCTAATGAAACACATACGACCAGATCGATTGAAAGCTGTACCACTCTGTATGTTTTCTTCGTATCTATATGTGTCTTTGTTTCTTTGTGTCTTTGTTTCTCTCTGTGTCTTTGTTCTCTGTGTCTTTGTTTCTCTGTGTCTTTGTTTCTCTGTGTCTGTCTTTCTACTGTTTGTCTGTATGTAGGCCCCTGTACTGATTTCGATTGAAATCTGTGCCGGTTTATGAGTCTTCGTGTTTCAAGGTTTCTGCCTGTCTTGCTGTCTGACTATCCGTCTATTTATCTGTCTGCCTGCTTATCTGTCTGCCTCTGCCTATCTGTCTGCCTATCTGTCATATCTGTCTGTCAAGATTTGCATACTTGTTCCAGTTTGTGCCTCTGTGTCTGTGTTCCTTTCGGTCTATCTGTATCTATCTCTGTCTGTTTGTCTGTCTGTTTGTCTGTCTGACTGGATGTTTCTAATTCTCAGTTCCTCTGCCTGAATGTATTTGTGTCGTTCCGTACGTCTGTGTGGCTACCACTTTGTCTGTCTGTCTGTCTGTCTGTCTGTATGGCTTTGTATTCATGCATCTGTCAGTTTCTTACGCTCGAGTAATACCTTACTATCGTGTTATTTTCCGTTTCGATTAAAGCAATTGCTCTCTAATCTGGCGTATCCATGGCAACGCATTTAACCAGATCGATAGTAATGATTGACACTTGAAGTCATCCGCACACGTCCATTTCTCATTCTCACTGTCTCTATCTATGTCTGGTTCTAACTGTCCTTTTGTGTCTTTCTCTATCTGTCTCTACACTATTTTATACTATGCTATGCTATGCTAAGCTGTGCCTGCCATACTATGTTATACTATAACATACTGTACAGTACCGCACTCTGCGATACTATATGCTATGGTATTCTAAGCGGTATGATTAGTGTTGTTTTAATAATGTCTCAATTTTAGTTTCAGTTTTAGTTATGATTGTTAGTCTTCATTTTTAGTTTTAGTTTTAGTTTTTATTGTGTGTCAATATTAGTTTTAGTTTTCGTTTTAGTTTTTATGGATCAATTTTCGTTTTAGTTTTAGTTTTAGTAAGCTAATTTTAGTTTTAGTTTTAGTTTTAGTAAGTTTGTTTAAGTTTTAGTTGTAGTAATTTAATTTCAGTTTAAGTTTTACCAATTATTTAATTCCATTTAAATTTTAGACACAAAAACTAAATATTCAGGGTTTGTTTGTCCCAGCACCACCAGTCACTTGAAGTTTGGTAATTTCTCATATTAGTGTTCCTAATTATTCGCCATTATTGTATGGGTTTTAGCGTTGGTCGAATACAAGTTGGATTGACGAAAAGAATTCTTGCTAAATAGATGTCGGATTGATGAAAATAATTTTTACTTAAATAGAAGTGGGACTGACGAAAAGCTTCTTGCTTAAATAGAAGCTGGATTGATAAAAAATAATTGCTGTTTAAATAGAAGCTGGATTGATTAAAAGAATTCCTGCTTAATAGAACCTGGATTGAAGAAATGAATTCTTGCCCAAGTAGAAGTTGGATTGATGAAAAATAATAATGCTACAGTGGACGAATAATAAAGATTGCTAAACTGCGAAATTAGAAGTGCTGTGTGTTCAACCTAACGTTGAACACAGCACTTTATCGCATCATGCTCAATACTATAATAATAATAATCTCCAATCTGGCGTGTCCTTTAGTCGACGCATTAACAGATCGTCACGCTACAAGTCAGACACGAGTGAGGCCTTCGACATTACTGCATTAATTAAGTGAGCTTGTCGCAGTAAATTACCACAGTTTTGGTTAAAATCGAAATAGATGAATTCTTAGTGGAAAGTAAATTAAGAAAAACTGGAAGTAGCAACATCTCGTTCTCGTTCTCGTGTCGTGTCTTAAATTAGATGAGCAGATGTTAGCAGTACAATACAAATGGTGAATTAAGTAAGGTAAGAAAAAAAATGTAACAATTATATTTTGATAAATATAGTTTTAGTTTTCGTTTGATCAATTTTCGTTTCGTTTTAGTTTTTATTGCTACAAATTTCGTTTTAGTTTTAGTTTTCGTTGTCTGCGTATTTTAGTTTTAGTTTTAGTTTTCGTCAACGAAAACGTTCAATTTTCGTTAATTGCCATTTTCGTTTTCGTTTTCGTTGACGAAAACAACACTAGGTATGATACGATGCGATTGCGATATCGATACCAATATTATACGATGCTATTCTATCCTATGCTATGCTGCTTTATGCTATACTATACTTACGTATACGAGCTTGTGTACGATACCATACTATGCTATGCTATACTTTACTGATGTGTACTTGTGTCGGGCGATTTAGAGAGACTGTCGTCGATGGTCGACAGATATGAAATTGATGACAAGTAAGAAGAGAGAGAGAGAGAAATCAGAGAGAGAGAGAGAGAGAGAGAGAGAGAGAGAGAGAGAGAGAGAGAGAGAGAGAGAGAGAGAGAGAGAGAGAGAGAGAGAGAGGGAGAGAGAGAGAGAGAGAGAGAGAGAGAGAGAGAGAGACTCAGAGAGAGAGAGAGAGCTAGAGGATGAGTGACGCATCAGTGAACACCTATGAATTGAGACAGACAGACAACGATACAGACAGACAGAGGCAGACAGATGCAATAGGACGATGGGAGGATGGGAAGGAGGAATGAGAAACAGAGACCGATGCAGAGAGAGAGAGACGGAGAGAGAGAAGACTATTGAGAGGGAAGAGAAGAGAAAGAGAGACCGATGAGAGAGAGAGAGAGAGAGAGAGAGAGAGAGAGAGAGAGAGAGAGAGAGAGAGAGAGAGAGAGAATAAAAGAACTGACAGAAATAACCGGTGAGAGAGAGACAGTGGACTAGATGAAAGGAGTGACAGAGAGACAAAGAAATCGAGACAAAGGCAGAGAGACAGAGAAGAAGACACAGAAATAGAAGGATAGATACAGAGACAGATAGAGAAAGAGACAAAAGGACAGTTAGAACCAGATTATATATAGGGACAGAGAGTATGTATGTATGTATGTATGACATTGTATGTATGTATGTATGTATGTATGTATGTATGTATGTATATTAGGGTGGTCCTTAAAAATAAAAGTGTGAATCTACTGTTCGCCAAGGTTCCATTTGGTTCCATTCCATCCAGAAACATCACACAAAAAGTTGTATGAAAAAATATTAATATTTAGGACTCGCACAACATCATCAAAGTTTTACCATAATATTATATCACTATTGCGAACACTCGAACAGTAAGCATAAATAGTTGTAATCAACAATGAATACATAAACCAGGAATAAATTCAACCACTTGTAGTAGGTCCAGATTACAACACAATGACATTATTGCATGCCTGATTACTAGTGATTACACTGATTAGTGATTAAAATAATTTATTACAGTTATTATTATTGCTACTGAGGTACTTAGTCAATGTCAATTGGGCCTTGATCGCTTGACGGCACGCTCCTTTAATTGTTGGTGCCGAGAACGAGTTGCTTTGGATGCAAAAAAGCAAACGAGCCAGAAGCATAAGAACCAGAAGCAGATGCGCTAGGAGTGGAAGAACCAGAAGCAGAACCAGCAGCAGAAGAACCATAGGCAGAACCAGCAGCAGAAGACGTAGAAGCAGAAGAACCAGAAGCAGAAAAATCAGAAGTAGAATCAGCAACAGAAGAAACAGAAGCAGAGGAACCACAAGCAGAAGAAACAGAACCAGCAACAGCAGAGTGTCATAAAGTGGAGAGTGACACCAGCCTCCACTGTTCTTACTGCAGAGAGCTTTACAGTTTACAGCGACCAACACGAAGAAACGTGGATTCAATGCTTAACATGCAAGTACTGGTGCCATGAAAGGTGAGCTCTATTGAGCCCGGCGACAAGCAATTTTTACTGTAATTACTGTCGTTAATTATCAATTTTTCTTATGTAAGATTACAAATGACAGTTTTAATTCATTTTCTCGTTACTGTTGCTAAATGTGAAACAAATAATTCAGATAGTTCAATTACCATTAGCACTGCCTTCATGTCAAACATTGTCCATCCACTTGGGCATGAGCAGCAGTAGGCTATATGCCACTCTTACCAAAGGTGTAGGGGTATAAAATGCCAATAAAAATAAATAATAAACAATCAACGAGAACATAAACATTGTAGAAATTATTTTTGTAGTTATGCTTAAGTAAAATCATCCAGCCTTTCTGTTGAAAATTAAACATAGGTCCAAAAATGCGAATCAAATACTTATACTCGAAATGACGAAAATTATTTGTAAAAATCAAAATTTCAAAGACGTTGTGTGCGAGTCCTAGATATTGTTCGATCTTGATAATTTTTGGGCTACATTACTTTTAAACCAATTGGCACGGAATGCCGGGTTGGCGAAAGTAAACAAGTGACGTTGAAAATTGTCCATTAGAGATGCGACCACCCTAATGTATGTATGAATGTATGTATGTATGTATGTATGTATGTATGTATGTATGTATGTAATGTATGTATGTATGTATGTATTCATTCATTCATTCATTCATTCATTCATTCATTCATTCATTCATTCATTACTTGAATTTGTATGGCGCCTCTTCAGGGGAACTACTCAGAGGCGCTCCCAACCTAAGCGCGGCCAAATAGGATCGCTTTTAAGTTGAGAGAGGAATGACTGAGAAGGGGTTCTAGGAAGGGAGCGGAGTGTCAGAGGTAGGCCATTCCAGGTCGAGGGGCCAATCACAGAGAAGGCACGGCTCTGCCTGGTGGAGGTACGAGCAAAAGGGACAGAGAGAAGACCCTGTTCAGCTGAACGGAGGGAGCGCGAGCCTCGAGCACTAAGGGTGGGGCTACAAAGCTCCATAAGGTAGGCAGGAGCAAGACCCAGCAGGCAGCGCCAAACTAAGGCAGCTACCCTATATTCGATACGCTGCCTAAGCGGGAGCCAGTGAAGAATGTCGCGCATATAGCTGGAGATGTGGTCGAATTTGGGTATGCGGCCAATAAGGCGGGCTGCAGAGCGTAAGACGCGAACCAGACAGCTTAGTCGGGCAGCCGGGAGGCCAACATAGAGAGAGCAGCAGAAGTCAAGTCTGATAGTGACAAAAGAATGGACAAGGGTAGCAGTGGCCGTAGGACTTAGCGAGCGAGCGATAGTGCGTAGTTGGCGCAGTTGGTAGTAACAAGCACGGCTGAGAGAGTGAAGGTGAGGAGCAAAGGTGAGCTCCTGATCCAGAGTAACGCCAAGGTCACGGACCACAGAGGAGAAGACAAAATGAGGAAAGGCGGTAGCAAGGGCAGCCATATCTAGCTTAGCCAGCTGCTGGCGAGTGCCCAGCCAAATGAATTGAGTTTTTGAGGAGTTGAGGCGGAGACGGTTGGACGACATCCAGCCCCCAAGGCCGCCATGGCCAAGCTCATATTGCGGACGGTACCAACGGCGTCAGAGGCGAGGCAATGTTGGTAGGCCTGAACGTCATCTGCGTACAGCTGGGCCAGCATAGCGTGGGAGGCGAGGAGAGAGGCGAGGTCAGAGGTATAGATTATGAAGAGAAGGGGACCCAAAACGGAGCCCTGAGGGAGACCATAGGGGGCGGGGGCCCATTGGGACCTAGAGGACCCATGGACCACACGAAAGGAGCGCTCACTAAGAAAATATCTTAGCCAGAGGAGCATGGTACCAGAGAGGCCAAAGGATAAATGTAACCGTTCTAGCAAGATATCATGGTCCACAGTGTCAAACGCTGCACTGACATCAAAGAGAGCTAAGAGTGTCAGTTTATGTATGTATGTATGTATGTATGTATGTATGTATGTATGTATGTATGTATGTATGTATGTATGTATGTATGTATGTATGTATGTATGTATGTATGTATGTATGTATGTATATTGAATGTTACTTTATTAGTCTCGCCGGGTTTTGAGTTGGCTTGCGTCCAACCATAACAACAATCTTTATGCTGACTACAGACAGACAGCTCTAATGACCTCATTATTTTAATAGGAGGCTCACATTATTTCAATGCTCTTGCTGATGTTCAATGTTGCTCTATGTATGTCGTTGATCCTTGAACTGGTTCTCATTTAACCGTCACAGCAATTTTTGTGTTGAGTATAGAAATGGCTCTAACAACCTCATTATTGCAGTTAGAAGCTTACACACGTTTTTCTTACCTTCCAGGATGTCGTTGTGTTGTTTTTCCTCTGGTTTTCACATTTTTCCTTGTTTCTAATTGATTGATTGATTGATTGATTGATTGATTGATTGATTGATTGATTGATTGATTGATTGACTGACTGACTGACTGACTGATTGATTGATTGATTGATTGATTGATTGATTGATTGATTGATTGATTGATTGATTGATTGATTGATTGATTGATTGATTGATTGATTGATTACCCCCCCCCCTAACGGGCTAACGAGACGATATACAGTTTACTCCACTGCGTTCAATTTGGTAGGTCTTAGGTAAGTTAAGTGAACAGAAAGCTAATCGTAATCGTAATTGTAATCTCCAAACTTCTCGAAAGCCAAGCGCAGGGCACACTTATTCACGAGCGCTGAATCTAAAATCGAAGGAAGATGTCGTTTAACACTGGATACTATAATTACGTCTGGGACGCAGTCATTTTAAACACTTTTAAACAAGTTCATTAAACCCTACAATTATATACCCCTATATAATTCGATTGCGGCAATCGTTAGACAGATCTACAGCTTAGGCTTAGGGGCGGAGACTTAGGGGGAACGGCGGGGGACGGTCCCCGGAACTTGAGGTGGGGGGGACGAAGCTGCTTATATCCCCCCAATATTTCTGAAAACTTTTATGAATATAATAATAATAGCTATGAGTGACAGCTGGTTCTTATCAGCACTCAAATAATAGAGCAATTTTGTTCAGATGACAGCGTAAAATGCTACCATTACAGTGTGGAAATTTAAAAAAAAATTAAATAGGGGAGGGGCACATCTCCCTCCCCAAACCCCTCCCCAAACTTAAACACGTACGACTCAAACTACATGTAAGCTACGAGTGACCGCTGCAGGGTTCCTATCAGCACTCAAATTATAGAGCAATTTTTTTTCAAATGACAGCTTAAAATGCTACCATTACAGTGTGGAAACTCAAAAAATTTAAATAGGGAAGGGGCACATCCCCCCCCAAACCCCTCCCCAAACCCCTCCCCAAACTTAAACACGTACGACTCAAACTACATGTAAGCTACGAGTGACCGCTGGTTCCTATCAGCATTCAAATTATAGAGCAATTTTTTTTCAAATGACAGCTTAAAATGCTACCATTACAGTGTTGAAATTCAAAAAAATTTAAATAGGGGAGGGGCACATCCCCCTCCCCAAACCCCTCCCCCTGCTCGGCGCTTCGCGCCTCGCCGATCGTCCTTCGGCCGATCCGCCGGTCCCCCCCCCAAACCCAAGACCAAGTCTCCGCCTATGCTATAGGGCAGTCATACAAGTAAACAGTGCATGGGGCGATTTATGCCCCAAGTAAATTCTCGGCAGGTCAAATTTCAGACAGCCTTGTGGCACGGCAACGACCATGGCAGGGTAAATTAGGCTTTTTACCAGGGCATTTGCCCTGGCTGGCCCAGCTGTGGCGCCGCCACTGGCGTAGGCCTACTTCGAATTCATTTACTTATTGTTTTAGGTTGCATTAATTGGTGTGAATTTGGTGATCACGTCATTCATCTTTACTTGACATCGGAAGAAGGGATTGGTAAGCTGCAGTCACCATCACTTTGTGGGGGCGTATGTGATGCCCTTTTCTGACACACGTAGGCTACGTCTTGTCTCTGGCCGGAGTTCATTCACAGTGCCCGTCTCTCCATCTGGAGCTCTCTATAATATTTTATAGGATTAAATTTCCTCACGTTCGCAATTCCGACACCCTTGCAAGCTGTTAAATCGCCCTGAAGAGAAAATGTAATTAGCTTTTCCACTTCTAGTATGTTTTATGGTTCTCCTGCAATGTTTGCACATGTCAAAAGAGCCTTTCCGAACTTTAATTGGAGAAGTGTAAAATTAGAGCTGCATAACTCGCATTGTATTATGTTGTAGCCATATACATGTATTTAAACAAGCAATAGGTCTACGTTTAGGCTACGCTACGGAAACGGCGTCGGGTTATTCGTTGCGCGGCTTGCGCCTAGGTTTTGGATTTTCTACCCCAGACTGTTCGCGCGACTCAACCCTTTAATTGATAATTATGTAATTTGCTTCTGAGCTGTCTATGTGCGTAACTGAGATGACATTTGGGAGACTGATTCAACTTTTATTTCTGCTTTGTCAAGCAACGTGCGCTGCCATTGCAAAGGTCTGACTCCAAGTTAGTCTCTAACTCTAATAATTATCTTTGGCCATAGAAGTGGACAAACAGCTGACCTGAAACACCGACCAGATGGCGCCCTACGTTCGCCAGCCAATCGGAAGCAGTACATGACATTCGCCAGGTGGCGCTGACCACTCGCCAGCCAATCAGAGGAGCGCGCACAGAGAAGCGCGTTCTATGAACATCGGTTGCCATCTTGTATTTTCAGGGTGTTTTTTGTTGCTATGAACTCTATTTGAATTTTATTCCGTTTTCCTGTCGTGCGTCTTTGTGTTTTGAATATTTTCTGAACACTATACGAATGCCGACAAATGTCTGAACAGCTAACATGCGGGTACGATAATGGTATAATTTGAGGCTATTGGATGGGCCGCTGACGTGGTGGCGAAGGCTGGCTTGGCTATGCTGTGATAAATGCTATTGGAGCTAGAATATGTTGTACTATTTTTTATAAGCTGTTGACGAACCAAGTTTCGCAGCAGATTGCATTCATTTCTTGTGGCTTTCGTTATTTGCACATCGAGTGAGTAAACCGCCAGAAACGACCGCATGACGGCAACCGATTTGTAAACAATATGGCCGCCCCAGATTGCGAGGTAAAATAGAGCGCTGCACCTACCAGAAGAACTACGGAGTAAATAAGTATGTAATTAATCAATAAATAGCAGAGTAAAACCTTCACCTTTAATTGGATTTCCTTGAATGCAGTTTGCACACTCATATCTGATTAAATTTCAGCCAGAAAATTGGGTGGATAACAAATAATTGAAACCTGAATCTCTGATAATTGCATTTCAACCAGATCCCTAGTTTTCTTTCCACATGTAGGCCTATATAAAGTTGAGCTGTCAGTTTCTGAACTACTGAATTATATATCATGTTCGATAATTTAAACTTTTATAATATTGCAAATTTGTTTCTTACGGACATTGTTCTGTTTTATGCGTTAGAAGTAATGATTAAACATGCTGGACCTGGCACCAAAGCAGAAAATTCAGAGGGCTAAATTACTCTTGATGGGCAAGTTGTGATTAGGGCTGTCAAAATGTTAGTAAACTGCAGCCCGGGTACCTGAGAACAACCTGAACGGGGGCCCGTAAGCCCGTCAGGCCGTCAGTAAAACAGCCTCCTAATTGGGTATTGATTGCTAGAGACTAGTTAAATTTCGTAATATGTGTGCTACATTGATTGACAGCTGTCACCGGCCAGTCCCGATGGAGGATAGCTTGCATGGGGACACATTTCCAGTGGGGCACAACATTCTGCAGCCCTCATGAACGGGTCTAGTCTGAAACGCGCCGGCATAAACAGCCAATCCCTCTCCGCTGTCGGCGGATTTAGCCTTAGGCCTCCCACCCAGAGTCTATAGGTGTGGAGGGGCGGCTTGTCTGTCCACCCCGACCTTCTTGGATTTGCTTTTCTCAGACCACACGCGAGCGTGAGAACTGTTCAAAATAATTTCTGCCGGTGTCAAAGGCCTTTGTACGATTGTATTGTATTGTATTGTATTTGAACACTTGTTATAGCGCCCCTACCAGATTTCCCATTCAGAGGCGCTCCCGACTACTGCGCGAACGCTGAATCGGAGTTTCACGCCGAAGCGCATGAGCAATTGCGAGTGAAGGACTTGCCCAGGGTCCCTATGCGGCGACTTTGAGGTGGATTCGAACCCGCAACCCTCCAGCTGCAAGGCACCGAACATACCCCTAAACCACCGCGCCCCAGTTGTATTGTGATGTGTTGTATTGTGTGTTGTATTGTACTCCACGTTTATAATGCGACCGAGCCACCCGCAGTAAAGATCCGAGAAATTAATCTCTGATAAACCGACCCGACCGGAAGCGAACCCGGGCGCCGGCGTGACGAGCAGGCTACCAGCCCACTCGGCCACTCAGGATGTTGTTAAACTCGGGATCCGCCACACACGTGCATGGCGTACTGTTACCATGTTACAACGTGGCACTCCTCTTGAAATACAATTGCCCCCACGCAAGCAATCTTGGGTCGTAGACTGCCCCCACCACACGCGGCTTGGCTGTACAGGCAACAGCCATCTGCCAGCTATTAAGCCCTTAGACCGTAATTAAACAATTGGAATGCCTGTTTAAGGCATTATGCCTCTTCCGCGGGCTTTGAAAATTGATTTACCGGCCCGGGCTCAATCGTTCGAACGGGGGCCCGGCAACCCGGGCCCCCGTTGACAGCCCTAGTTGTGATCCTGTAATATATCAGCACAGCATCATCGCATGCCCCTCTTTTTGTGAAACATCACAGTCTTGAGCTTGTTTCCAGGCTGGGCTGTGTTTAGCGTAATGTTTAATGGGTGTAGATATGCCTCCACCATTCATGTCCATGGGCATCCACCTGGTCTCTTCCAGGTCCTTGGGGGCCAGAAATCAAGGTTCACAGGGCCCTACTCTTTTCATGCCTGCCATTGCACGTTGAGAAGTTTCAGACTTTTGTTAATGCCACTGCCCGTCTTACTGGAGGTTCCCCAGGTTTGGCCATATAGCTTCCTTTATGTGGGATACTTTGCCCTGTCTCTCCATCCAGCAGCATATTCAGTTTTAGATCCTGACCCTTTTGTGCAGTTGTCTTGTTGGGTCTGCTCCATTATAATAATAATAATAATAATATCTTTTCTTTAATAAGCGCCTGACAAACGCACTGCGCTGTACATTTACATGTTATGCAATTTAAATCTTAACTACTAACAGAACAGACAGCTTGCAATACAACGCGCTAATAGCAGCCTACAAAGCATATCCGCCCAACGGGGCTCGAACTCGGTACCTCTCGGTCTCTGTGCCAGATGTTATCCAATGCGCTATCGGGCCCCGATGCGCTATCGGGCATCCTTAGGGACTTCTGCATTTCAGTGTCCGAGGTCGTGGAACCCTTCAGTCAGCTGACCGTGATTCCTGACTATCCCTCATGTGCATACTTTTACAGCTCCGTGCAGAAGCTTTGCCTGTGTTGGACCCACCAGCTGGAATCGCCCATCTCGAGAGGCAGCTCGAGCTCCTCAGTTTGTCCCACAGTTTCGCGAGTGCCTTAAGTGTGTATTATTTGACAATGATTTCACTGGTCCGGGTTGGGAGTGCCATTGTTGAGTTTATTCTTAACGCACTTTATAAATGTCAGGTTGCAATTATTGCAAAAGTGCCAAAGCAGACCATGCAAAAGTGCCAAAACAGACCATTCAAAAATTAAATGATATCTAGAGTCATGTGTAAACTTAAACCATTAGATCGAGTCAACTCAATGAGCCAGTTCAACGTAATGAACTAGTTCTATATTATGATGTTAGAAAGATAAATTAGACTGTTACTTATTTTGTATGTGTAGATAAAGGTTTAACACAACCTTGTTATAAAGTAGTATAGCCTACTTGATATAAATGCTAATGGTAGCTGATTATGAAGTTATGTTGCACCCTTGAGTTCTTGTTTTGTTTTATGCAGGTACAGATATAAGCATGTTAACTACCGAGGGAAGGACAGGAATGATACAGAGTGTACAGACCATGATTACAATGTGCCATCTTTAAAAGGTAAAAAGTCGATCAACAAAGGCAGGTGGACAAAAGAGGAGGTCAGTGTATGATACTTGCTTTCCAAATTCAATAAACACTTACCTAATCTAATGTAATCTTAATGGGTGGCAGTTTACTGAGCTTAGTTTGTTCATATAACACTGACAGGTGCAGTGAAATTAAGCATAATTAGGATGGTTTAGTAATTGGATAGGTAATTATGGAACACCGTGCCTCCCACACCAACTCCATTCTTACTGGTTGATGAATTAATACCAGTTCATGCTGGAAGATTTGAAATGTGTCCAATCATTGGACTGCTGTGGTCATGTTTAGGCCTTCCCCAGTTTGCAAGGCTGTTTATCTTGCTTCTTAAGTGGCTCCCATTGAACTTGGAAGTGATTGTTCTGACAAGTAAACCATTGAACTTGGAAATATCATTGTGACAAGGTTGCCACTGATCTTAGATTGATCATTTTTGACAAGGTTGCCATTGAACTTAGAATGTTAGCTCTACTGACAAGGTTACCACTGACATGATCTGATCAGGCTGCCATTAAACTTAGAAAATCTTTATGGTAAGGCTTGTGATTTCTTCACTAGGATGATCGGCTGAAACAGGTTGTCACAGTCTGCGGTTGTTCTGACTGGAACTTGTTGTCCAGTTTTTTCCCGGACCGATCGGAGATGCAGTGCCAACATCGCTGGCAGAAGGTGCTTAATCCAGATCTAGTGAAAGGACCATGGACTAAAGAGGTATGGTATGAATTTATGTTAGTACAAGAGATATCACCAGTACTAGAGATACCTGTACAAGACCTTGTCTCTGATTCAAGTATTGAAGTCTGGCACATAAATCTTATATCATTCATATTATTACTATTCATAAATTAAATACCCAAATTCTTACCAGTACAGCAGTCTAATTTAAACTTGTCCACTGTTAAACTGCTGTGAGTTCTGACATAGTGTTGCTGTATGCATGTATGAATGAGGTTGTTGCTGATGCTTTGCATAATATATTCAGCTTTGCAAAATTAGTTCATCTTACGTGAAATTTCCGCAGTTATTCTTGTATGTTCGAACTTCTACCGTGACCGTAATTGTTGGTTCAGGCTGAACCACCCATGAAGGATAGACAGGTCCTCACATGGACAGTGTTGAGCTTGAGATCTATATATGCCATCGGCAACAAGAAAATCTTAGATCTTGTGAAGGAAGGGTAAGGATTATCTGGAAAGGTATTGACAGAGATGTTCTAAGACCATTATTGTTTGACTGTCTACGTGCAAAGAATGCCTACCCTGTAAAGAACTAGATCTAATGGTTCAAGAAATATCTGGACAGTGCATACATCATCTTCCATGTGCAACGAACTGCTAGACGATGAAGTTACTGTGTGCTGTGGATTTAACCACAGTCATCGTTCCTCATGTTTGATGCAACATGGTCGAGGAACTCTGCATATCATGTCATCTGTTAACTCTGAATTGGAATTTGTGGGTGGGGAGCCTGCCAATTGTCACTACTTATCTGCATACAGCTGGCGTACTGATGGACTTTTTGTCTTAACAAACTGTTACATGATATAGACTAGCATAGAAACTATAGTACAGAGAGCATCTCTGAATACATTTGTCTGGAAGAAGTGTTGTAAAAATTTGCAATTACAATTATCTTTACTGAATGATTTCAGGAAGACAATAAAGTCCTGTTGCTGGTTTCTCAGTATGGTCCGAAGAGATGGACGGTCATTTCAAAGCATCTTAAAGGAAGAACAGGCAAGCAGTGTCGTGAGAGGTTTGTCAACATGTTATCTCTCAAGTTGAAAATGTGTGTATGTGTGCATGTATGTATGCATGTGTATATGTACATAATTATGTGTGTCAGGCTCAGTGTTGTATCAATTACATTGCAAATGTAATTCAATTATAATTGCAATTACATGTATTTCAATTACTGAACAACACTGGTCAGGCTATGTAATAGATCTAAAACAGTGTGATCTAACGTGAGTATAAAACGTTTCTTGAGCTGTTTCTGAGAGCTTGCATGCATGTGTTTGCATGTTTGACATGTTTGTATCTGGTTATTTGTGTAGCATCTTTTATGAACCCAGCTATGTTACTGATCAAAACAGCTGTGGTTTAAGATAGACAGAGAATGTTTGTTGCACTGGGTCTCATGAAAAGTATGTTTATTGAGTGACAGTGATTTGTATCTGTATGTGTTTGGACATTCTAAAGTGTGTGCATACTGTATATGCTGGTCGCTCTGAAGCAGATCCACTGGCACATATGAATCTGTAGTAATTATATTTGAAGTTATTTGATATTAGTCTGTTATTAAACTGCCATGAGGTTTTGGCAAAGCTATGCTATATGAATTTGAGATTACTTTGCAGTACACTGGATGGCATTATGTTACTAAATCACTCTCCAAACGAATGCAGTAAAAAGCTAAGATGAAGTGAAGCAAGGTAATATAAAGTAATTGCTCATAATATAAAGTAATTGCTCATCACTTTTGAAGCTACTTTGAAGGCAGTGCACTAATTAGTTTCATGCATACAGATGGCACAACCACTTGAACCCAGAGATCAAGAAGTGTCCCTGGAGTGAAGAGGAGGACCGTCTCATTTATCATCTTCACAGACAGCTGGGCAATCGATGGGCAGAGATTGCCAAGTACTTGCCTGGAAGGTATGCGTTGACCTCTTTTGCAATGTGTATTTACGTAAAAAGAAATGTTGTAGTGCACGAGTATGTGAAGTCTATGTACTTTTGTATGTATGCATATTTGTTATGGTTTGGAATGAAGAGTGCATATTCAATGCTCCTGATTCAAAGCACTGCTGAGAGGAATGAACATGTTGACTGATTCACCAACAAATTCCTTTGCAGACAATTTGACATAATGCAGACTTGTGCATGCTGGTATCAACCACCCATACCTACAATTCCTTGTTCAGTTGATGGGCCTCTCGTACGCAAACAAATGCATTGCTTACTTGAGCAAGCAATCCAAAGTATGAAAGTTATGCTAAATACTGGTTTGCTCTATTTGCAAAAGTAATTTACAAATTTTTTTAAACTTTAGAATTCGTATGGTTTAACAGTTGTTATTAGGAACCTCCGACCTTGTGCCATTGATTGATGTGTATATTAGAGAGCACTGGTACAAAATTATCTTGAAAACTCCTTATAACCATCTGTGGCAGCAATGCAAATGATTACATATAAATGAAGTCGTGTTATAACAAAGTAATATTCTGAAGGTATATTTGGGATCTGTGACTCAGCATTAGAATCTGTGTTATAATAAAGCATCATGGTTTATGTGTATATATACATATATGTATATACAATGTGTATATGTATATATATATACATACTATTTTGCACAAGGTAGGCAATGAGTTTTCTATTAAATCCTCACTTGCTTGAGAACTGTCAATTTTCAGGACTGACAATGCGATAAAGAATCACTGGAATTCAACAATACGTCGCAAGTACGAGAATGATCCTGGCGCGATGAAGATGCGCGATGTCTACAGCCCTCCGCCATACTCACCAACCGATGATCCATATGAAATCATCTCACCAGCTTGTCTCTTTGATGGATCTCTGGTTAGCTCTGACGAATGTGTTTCTGTTTGAAGTAACATGGTAAATTAAGGCAGTGGTCTTAGGATTGAATGATCTTAGAGCAGAAGTGAAGCAAGGTAATCACAATCTCGCTGCCAGACAACCTGACCGTATGGGTGATGATAGTTCTTCTGATTGCTGTACTATAAATGCTTTTGGGTTTCTCTCAAACTGCATATTAAAGTTTGACTTGCATGTTATAGTGAATTATGTTGTCATTCCTGAAAAATACAGCTTTTAATTCTGAGATCTTATTGATTTTATTTATGTATTAGGGAACCAGTGCTAATCATCCTGAGATGCGGGGTTCCATAGTATGTGGACAGAGTGTCTCTGGTATGTGTTTATGTTTTTTATTTTATTTTTCAAAGTTTCTCTTTGGGTCTGTCTGTCTCCAACAATCTATTCAGCAGGCTTCAACAAGCTGTTCAGCATTCTTGTCTTGCATAAATGTGTGAACTATTTGGCATAAAAATATACCGATTTACATTTAATTAGCTATTTATAGCATTTATTTTGTTTTTGTATTGTATGTGGTTATAATTATGATGAATTTTATCTTTAGGTGTAAAAAATGTGCAACTTTGTACCTCATTCATTCATTTGAAGCATTTATGTCTTATTTAGGGTATAATTTTTCATTTATTTCATCTATGGTTTTGTTTTGTTTAGAACTGTCTCCTAACTTTGTAACTCACCAGACGGGATATGATACTCAACCAACAGCTTATTACTCGTATATGACCTGTGCTGACTCGTTTGCTCGCAATTCTACGTGTGAACTGGTCGCACCTGAGTGGACCTCAACGAACAATGCCTATCTGTCCACTAATGTGTAAATCTGATGGCATTACCGCTTTGATTCAGATACAATGTAGACAAAATCTTTGTATGGTGCCTTTGACAGTTTCTTAGAAGTGCACTCAGGCACTACCCCTCCAGGTATGGTACATACCCTGCATGTCCACTTTTGGGTGTTTGGAGAAGATAAGAGTGGAATTGAGATACCTGCAGCATTTGTACAGACACCTATGTGTTGGCAGTAAAAGGATGATTCATAAGAGATTGCCTTTGAACTAAGAAGATAGTACAAAAAGGATGTGTTTTAAGAGTGGGTATAGTCTTGTGGAGAGAGAGTTCTTATGGGAGTTCTTGTTGGAGTTGAAATTTGAGACGGATGATCAATATAGAAAAGAGATGGTCTCTCAAAGGAATGATAATTGTGCGGTAAATATGATAGAGTTCTTATAATTAAATTTCTCAGTAAACTACAATAGTTTGCTGGGAATAGCAATGAATGTTGGAAAGTAAAACTGTGGGTTGCATTGTATTTAGTTTGCATCAAGTCGTGTCTGAGATAACTGCAGAGAATCCACTTGGTGGCGGGGACTGTGACGTCAGCCAACTGAATCTGCCTGGCAGCAAGAGCTCGAGCATTGACCAATTCACAAACCTCAAGTCGGAATTTCTGGGTTTGTGCTAAGAGCCATAGCTAGTCTTTATAGGACAGTGTGTATTTAATGTCTCAACCTACTTATCAATAATTGCATTTTGGAATCTGCTAAGCGGGCTGCACGTAGCGACCATGGGTGGGTGGTTCTCTCGTGCCATGCAATATAATTTAGAAATGGCATTTGCTGGAAAGTAAGAAGCTGGTCCTGTGTATGAGATTTCTGCTCAGTAGACTAAGAAAAGGAATTGAACATTTCTCTTCTGTTCCACTGGAATTTGAGTAAGCAAAAAATTGAATTTCCCTGAACCCTGTAGAACCTGCTAATATTGAAATTAATATGCTCTCAAACGTGGCATTATGAGGAAAGTTGAGTGTAGATGTAATTACCTGATTTATTTTTCTCGTCATCATCTGGAGCATTGCCAATTCCGTGACTCTGCCAACCACCTCGGTCTTGAGCCTTCTCCAGGCTGCGTGTAGCCCAAAATTTAGTGGATGAAGATCTGCCACCACTGTCTGGGTTCATGTGTGCCTTGACCGTCCAACTGGTCTCTTCTAGCTCCTTGGGTGCCAGAAATCAAGGTGTGGAGCGCCCTATTGTAGTCCTGCCAAACATCTGGATTCTGATTAAACTTGTGAAGCAACTGACTTCAAGTTTTATTATAATAATATTCATTTTCAGTTATAGTGTAATTTTGATCATCTATGCTATGATGTATTATTTTCTAACCTACAGCTTTGCTTTGTTTTATTAGATTTCCGATTGGGTGTTTTGGAGGACTTGTCATCCAGTGACCTGTCCATGAGTGCTTTGTCTCGAGTCGTGGGAGCAGCACCATCTATCCTGCGCAAGAGTCGAGGACCCACGAAAGTGGTGGATTATCCTGTGGAGGATGAAAGGAGCTGTGAAGATGCATTGCTGAACCAGGCAGTGACTGCTACTCACGGTGGGGTCACCTTTGCGGACGTTGGCTGTCATACGCCTGACAAGTCTCCTCGCTGCCGCCTTCCATTCTTCATCATTTTCTCCCGTCTTGTAGAGCACTGATCAAGGCAACAATTGATGGTTGCTTCTATTTAACCCTGTTATAACCACAAAACTGTTTTCACCTACCCCCTGATGACCATGCAAAAATAGCCAAAACATAAAAAATTAGAACTTGTGAAGCGCTTTTGTGAGGTACTTAAAAGGTGCTATGTTAAGTATCTTGATACATACATACTTGGGTGGTCCTAAAAAGTGGAAGTTGTATAAATTAGTTCTCCAACTAGCCATGTGGTTATATCAGGTATTAATAGGTCACAGTTAAAAATTAAAAGAAATACCTTAATAATAACACCTTAATAATATTTAGGACTTGCTCAAAGCTGACGAAGTTTTCATAATTTGCTGTTGGTTTCCCTCAAACTTAATCAAGACATAGGCACTCAGCAGTGTTTAATATAATTGCATACAGGCAAACAATTTATGTGCAGCTACAATACAATTACTTAACTGAATAATGTTACCAAAGTCATGTAAGAATGAGTTAATTTTATTTCAGTTTAATACACAGTCTATCAAACTTTCAGTGATGTTCTCACGAAAATCTTCTACAATATGTAGGCTGTTTAATAGTCTTGGAATTGTTCGGTTTGGTAGCTGTTTGCATATTGACTAACTCACTGTTATCAGCAATGAATGTAAACTGATACGGTCTGACATCGGGAAAATCTATTAAACGAATATACAATAGTATGACTGCAAAATGTAGAAAATAATCTGAACATGTAGCCAAGAACATCAACATTTGCCGATGAATTTGTCAGTCATCCGATTTTGACCTTAGTATGGCTGCAGTCTTTGTTGACGCCGAGAACAGCTTCCTATGTTCCTCTGCAACCTGTAGCAAGAACTGCCTTTGTTCTTCATTTCTTGTTAAAGAAGAGTTAAATTCTTGCACTGAGGCAACTCCTCTTTCTGCGTGATCGTTAACCACCTTAACAGATTTGTGAAACCTCATGGCTTCGTTGGCATGTTGGAAAGAGCCCCCATTCGCTTGGATCATACTGTAGAAAGTCCTCAGTTCTTAGATCAGTGCTTCTCAAACTGTTCTGGTGTTGCGGACCGGTAATTGCTTTACCAGCCATGCCGCAGACCAGTGCTTTTCAACATGAGCTGACATATATGACATGTTATATTAAAATTTTACTTCATATATTGTCACTGTTGTCCAGACAGTTGTTTTTTGTTGTGAATGAATTTATGGAAATGTCTTGTTTCAGTTCTTGAATAGTCCATGTTTGCTAACGTCAACACCAGTCTGTCGGGATGCGACTAATGCTGCCTACAATAATGTCAATCAGACACCTACTAGTGGACGCCAGTTGAGGTCAGTTTTGCCAAGTTTATTTATGATTTTAGCTTTCCTCATGATTAGTAATAACTAGCTGTTTGCCCGTCATAAGACGGTTGGAAAGCATTTGAAAAATCCACCTGCGGGCCACATTATGGACAGCACTTGACAGCTCGCTTTTAACGCATATTGTGTGATAGCAGCACAATCTACTGAAATGAAATGAGTCCAGTTTATTATGGCCTTCATAACGTATAGGATTTTAGCAGTGCCACCTACGGAAGCGAAATGAGTCTTTAGTGTTACAGAAAAGTTCACTTCATGACATTTCTGTTCTATTATGATATAGATGATTATAACACAGAAATTCATTATGATGTTATTAGAACAATTATCAGATACTGTATTACAACATGTAATATTGTTATTAACACTAGAAGGACGGCATGGGTCATTTTTGACCCATAGCGCACTTTGCGAGCGTGCCATGTAGCACCCAGTAAACATTAAAGGAAAATATTTTATGATATCTATGGCATTGTGGTCGCAAAGGCATAGAAGAAAAATCTTATTAATAGCTGGTCAGGTATAGGAGTTAGAACAGCGAATACTATTACTGCAAATGCCTATTTTTCTAGTGTTTATCTTATATTAACCTTACTTATTTATGACGGCATTGCATAGCTCACGTTCTTCCCGCCATTTGTATGCAGTTTTGTTTATTGTTTCAAACACAATTGATATAAAAACAGCTATATCTGAGGGTTATCGATACCTGCGCTAAAATGAGTCGTCGTGTACGATTATATGCATACAGCAAACCAAGCCCTTCGTTTGATTCAAGAAATCGGTGAGGACACTTCTGGGCGAATCGGAAGACAATGATAGTGATGCCTCTGTCTCAGATACCGGAATACACAACCTGTCCGTTGAGGCAAGAAGCAGTTCTTCTGTTCTAAGTGTCGAAGTGATCATGGTGGACAAGACCATTCCAAATCCTGAAGTTCCTATCTCTGGAAGTGTGCGTGCATGTGGTCGAGGGGGTTCTCGTGGTCAAGGACGAGGTCGTGGTTACAGATGGGGTCACTCATCATTTCAACATCGTGACAGCACACAAGCAGCAGCTACAGAATCCAGGGAAACATCCAGAGACGGCAATGTCTGGATTGTGATTTCATCTGATGATGCACCTCGTGGAAGGCTAAACAGTCAGAACGTGCTCAGCGAAGTTTCAAGACTTATAACGCTGTTTGCAACCAGTGGAGGCACCAGGATTTCAGGTTTGGGGGCTAAAGCTCCAAGCCCTTCCCCTTTGTCTCCTCCTCCCTGTGATTTGCAGTGATTTCCCACTTTGAGGGGGGCTGAGCCCCCTATCCCTCTGGCGCCGCCACTGTTTGCGACACAGCGAATAAGACAAGATTCTATTTGAGCGACTTTCAACTTCTAGCTGATGAAGGCGTGATGCGCTATATCATCCAACGATGCACTGAAAGGGAAGCACGAGCGTGTCAGTATCGCTTGAGGAACTTGACGCCTCTAAGTAGTAGGCCTACCTTCAGGTACTTTAGGGGCAGCATAAATAAATTAAAAGTTTAACATTCTGAAAGCTTATAACAATGAGATCAGTAAATCATTCAGTTATTGTCAGGAATTGTTCAAAAATGCGTGGTGTTTCTGCGGCGGAATATTCCGCCACGCAGCGCATGAAGAAATTACTTCTGCGGCGGAAGGTGTTTAGCATTTTATCTAATGACGACTAATACTGACCCTAACCGACCCTCACAACGCCTAATCTCACCATTACCGACCCTCACTACGCCAATTGATAGAAGTAACGCAGTTTGGACAATGCGCATGCGCCGAAAGTTGCGCATGCGCAAAGGTCTTCTGTCACGGAATTATATCAAAAATATTACTTGTGGGGCGGAATTTTCCGCTGCAGAAGAATTATCCTTAAAAATACATGTTTTCTATCAATGAAACTGTATGGGTCAAAAATGACTCATTCCGTCCTTTTTCCGCCACGCAGCGCATGAAGAAATTACTTCTGCGGCGGAAGGTGTTTAGCATTTTATCTAATGCGACTAATACTGACCCTAACCGACCCTCACAACGCCTAATCTCGCCATAACCGACCCTCACTACGCCAATTGATAGAAGTAACGCAGTTTGGACAGTGCGCATGCGCCGAAGGTTGCGCATGCGCAAAGGTCTTCTGTCGCGGAATTATATCAAAAATATTACTTGTGGGGCGGAATTTTCCGCTGCAGAAGAATTATCCTTAAAAATACATGATTTCTATCAATGAAACTGTATGGGCCAAAATGACCCATTCCGTCCTTTTAGGTGGTAGAAAAGAGCCGTCCTTCTAGTGTTAATAAAGGTACTTTCAATAGCTGAACTAATTTTGAAGTCCATATCCCTGGCTGTCTTTGATCAGAAGACCAAGAAGTTGGGGGAGAGAAATTTAAGGCGTTTGACCAACAAGATGATTGACTTCAATTGGATGTAATTAACGGATGAAGTTGGTATAGCGAAGAGGAGCAATGATCGATATAAATTGAATGTTATTAGCGAATGAACTGCCTTAATTTTATGAAGTTGGTATAGCAAAGTGGAGCAGTTGTTTAATTCAAGGCATAAATAAGGCAGCCTTGAGTATGAAGTACTATTGACTTCATTTTCTTAGCCTCAGCATGTGGGAGGTTGGCAACTTTATTTTCTCTTCTTTGTCGACCAATCCTGTAGTCTGAATGTAGCACTTGCTATAAAGTAATGTATCCCTTGCTATAAAGTAAATGTTTAAATACCTAAGTGCTGTAACGTAGCACCTTTTACAGCTATCAAGTGTGTGAATCAGTGAGTACGTTTAATCACTAGATTGCCTCATTGCTAGTACATTGTCTTCTGCAGACTTGCTGCCAGAACACCCAAAATGAAACGGTCATTGTTGATTCCGACTCCACATACCCCGACCCCGTTGAAGAATGCTCTTGCGGAGGTCGAACGGCGAAGAAGCAGTTCTGCATTGCATAACTTGGTGAACAGCTTTTGTAGTTTTTTGTTTCATTGCCATGGCTGGTTGTTGTTTGTGTGTGTGGAGTGGTGGTGCTTGTGATTGGAGTCATAGTGGTTATTTATGTTGTGGTGGTGGTTTTGGTGATATTGGTGGTATGTATGTATGTAAGTATATATAATGTGTGCTTGTTTGTGTGCATTTATGTATGTTGCTGTGTTTTCAGGTGCGCACCAGATATGTTTGGTCCCAGCCAGATATTTTCTGGGGTTTTGGTTTATTTAAAGAAACTTTTTGTGTGGCAAGATAGATCTCAAGTCAGGTATCTCCAGACGATGTTGTATCATCGAGTAACTATTGCAGAGGTAGTTTTACAAATTTCTAGAGCAGAAGACAGTCACAGATTCGCTTGATGCTTCTTTCTTTACATCCAGGCATCGCTAGTTTAGTGCTTGTTGTTACATCTTGTTATTGGCGTTACAGCTGAGTTTTCGGTAATGATCTGAGCCAGTGATTCCCGTTATAAAACTGAAAATATATCAGATGCTGACAAATCTATTGTGTCGGCATTCAGGCTGACACAAATTTTTAGACCAGCCGTGGTGTTTTAGTTTATGACCGGTAGGGTGGTGCTTATTTCTGAAGTATGTAAATATTGCATTCTTACCCCCTAATTGTGTTTGTATATACAAAGAAAAAATTCTGGCAAAATATCAGCTTGATAGGTGAATATATAGTGGTAGCTCAATGACACTGAAGTTTTGAATATATTCAATGCAGTAAGACAGTGAACATAACATATTAAATTAATTTCTCCTGACTGAGTCAGCAGATATTAATATGAGCAGAATCATGCAGTGCATTCTTCATGCAGGCCATGCCAGGGACTGCCTATTAGCATAGTTGCCTAATATGCCTATCCTAATCTTGCCTTAAGTCTGATTGGTGATTGGTGAATCTGACTATTAGTGACTAAACTATGCTGGGGTCAGTGGGCTGTCGGTCGTGTTGCTTACTGCAGTGCTGAATCTGCTGATGTCATCAATGTTCTACCTTGCTGAGTCCCTGCAGGCCTGCAGTGCTGAGTCTCTGCTGACTGCTGCTGAGTGCTGACATCATCTACACTATACTCTGGTATAAATTGCTGCTGTCAAAGTGTGCATGCTAGTATGCTAGACAACAGGGCATAGTACAGTTGATTGACTTGATTAATTATTAATGTTAATCTTAAGTACTAGTAGTGAGAAATGGCAGAAGCAGCATCAACTAGATCTCAAACAGAAGTGTATCTTCTTGGCTCGTATGTGTCTGAATTAACTGGTAGTAAGCTGCCATCTCTGCGGATGGCTCTTGGTTTATTTCTATATCATCATATAGAAAAGAATGAAACTGTCAGACAGTCATCAGCTAATACAGTGGAAGAGATATCAAAATTTTGGAACAAAGCAAGAATCCCAATAAGAGACAACCAGAACTGTCAAACCAAATTGGAACGAACATTTGAAGAGTGGCGTTTGCTTAAGAAGAATAAAGGTCGTGAATCTGTGACACAACGATCAAGAGAGGCCGAGTTTGTTTCCAGACTAGATGATCTCTTTGACATTGCTCACGTGAATGCCCTTAACATGATTGTGGTTGCTGAAGATAGGGAGTTCCTGATTGCCCAAAGAGAAAAAGGAAGAAGGGGATCAATGGCTGGTGTAGATGCAAAATTAGCTGCAAAGGAAAAGAGATCAACAGTTAGGCAGGAACAAATGCTTGCTAGACAACAGCGAATGAAAGACTTGCAAAGAAGGCAAAATGAAAAAGCAGTACTATCTAGTACCAGCAGCTCCAGCAGCACCGATGAAGAAGCTGAAGAAGCAGATGATAGTCAGAACAGAGATGGTAAGGGTGAGGAAAGTGGTGGAGGCTGCAGTTCACAGACTAGTGCAAAGAGAAAGAGAGGTAGAAAAAGTGTTTTCACGCAGCAGCTTGCAGCTACTTTGGATAGAACCAAGATTTCTGACCGGAAAGCAATGTTTGTTATTGCTGAAACAGCAAAGAGCTTAGGTCACAACATTCATGACCTTGCCCTCAGTCGTGACTCCATTCGCCGACAGAGAATGAAACACAGGGTTCAGCAATCAGCAGCACTAAAGGCTGAATTTCAAGGCAACGTGCCACTGGTTGTTCACTGGGACGGCAAACTCATTGCTGCTCTAACAACTAAGGAACAAATTGATCGGCTCCCAGTGATTGTCAGTGGCAAAGGAATTTCACAGCTGCTCACAGTTGCACCGCTGGCAAGTGGAACTGGCGAGGCTCAAGCAGCAGCTGTCCACTCAGCACTGGAGGACTGGGGCATAGCTAGCAGCGTACGAGCAATGTGCTTCGATACAACCAGTTCGAACACTGGGCGGTTTGCTGGTGCTTGTGTTCTCTTGGAGCAGAAGCTCGGTAAGGAAATTCTATCGTTAGCCTGCAGACATCACATAATGGAACTAGTAATTGGTGCAGTCTTTAAAGTCTGCCTTGGAGTAACATCATCTCCAGAGGTCCCTCTGTTTGCACGTTTTCAGAAGTACTGGGAGTTTGTTGCTCAGGATAGATACGACACAGGAATGGCAGATGAGTTTGTATCCAGGTCATTGAAAAACATCAGGGGCAGCACCATCGAGTTCGCAAATCGATATCTAACAGAGAGTCAGCCAAGAGACGATTATATGGAGTTCTTGGAACTTGTTATCATTTTTCTTGGAGCAGTACCAGCAAGAGGAGTCCGCTTCATGGCACCTGGGGCTATGCATCATGCTCGCTGGCTGTCGAAAGTTATCTACAGTCTCAAGATTTGGATGTTTCGAGGCCAATTCCAGCTGACAAAGACTGAGGAGAAGGGCCTGCAGGACGTGTGTGTGTTTGCAGCAAGTGTTTACCTAAAGGCCTGGATCATGGCTCCTCTTGCAGCAAGTGCCCCATACAGTGATTTCCAGCTGTTGAAATCACTTCTTGGCTACTCCACAATAAATCCAGCGATATCAAAGGCTGCATCACTGAAGTTTTCAAATCACTTGTGGTACTTGTCACCTGAACTTGTTTGTTTAGCGTTCTTTGACAGCTCAGTTCCTTCAGCAACCAAGAGACTGATGGTAAGTGCAATACGACGAAAGGAGACTGACATCGAGCTGCTCGAGCCGGCTGAAAAGGATCATACCAAACGAATAACTGTAGACCTGCCAAGTTTCATGGAAAAGAAATTTGAAGATTTTGTCTCAGAAAAATCAATGACATTGTTTGAATTGATGGAGCTTCCAAGTGCATTTCTTAGTGTGGACCCAGACTTGTGGGAGGAACAGGAGGATTACCAGAAAGCGGCAGAGACAGTTCGTGCCATGAGTGTGGTGAATGACCATGCAGAACGTGGGGTGGCTCTTGCACAAGAACTCATTGGCCTGATTACGAAGGATGAATCACAGCTTCAGTTCTTACTGCAGGTGGTACAGCAACACAGGAAGGCTTACCCTGACAGCAAGAAACAGACACTGTCTGGACTGTGAAGTGTGAACTTGTAAACTGAAGTAAGACAACAGATTTTTTGCAGATTTTAAACTATTCGCTATTTTCAGTTACCTGTAAACTTGTAAAGCCATTGAGCTACCTCTAAATATTACACTAAAAGGTTCAAACTTTTTTCCCATTACTTCTAGATAAGGAGAAATAGTTTCAGGGGGTAAGACTACTGGAAATCACAGATTTGATTTTTCTTGCTGCTTATGCACCACCCTAATGACCGGTAGTATCTGTACCCTATTGCCCAGCCCTACTGCTTTATGGAGGATTTGGGTTGGCCAAGTTGAATCTGTGACGGAGTTGTTGAATAGATTAGGTATGATATTACTATATAGGAGTTCTGTGGAATGGAATGGTAGATTGCAAGCAAAAACCTGTAGTGTTTCTGTTGGCTACGTTTTGGGTTCAGTTCCAATCCAGCTGACAGACTGATGGGACCTTTAGGGAATACAGTTTGTAGGAAGACAGAGGGGAATCTCCCTTTTGACTAGTTTTACCTCACCCACTCTGGGATGCTTATTTCTCAGTCGTTTCACTCATGCTGTTTCTAATGAAGTTTGTTTACAAAGGTTTAACAAGACCTTATTGTCTTTCTGTGGTGCAGACGCCTTCTCAGCTGGCTGAAGACCTGAAAGATGTCATTGAACACGACATTAATGGAATGGACTTCTCTTTTGACTCAAGTCTCTGCCTTCTTAAGTACTTCGACAAAGAGGTACTCGCAACTTATTTCATTTTTGTGTGTTGTTAAACTTGTCAAGTGGCAATTTGTACTTGCATCTTTTAAGATCAATTATGTTTTATTTTTAAACTTTGGAAGTTTGGATGTGTGGTGTGTTCAGGCATGATAGTTTTATGCCTTTTATTTAATACTTTAACAATGAGCTGCATTGGTTTCCCAGTCACTTTTTGTACACTCTGGTCATTAAAGTGTTTAGAGACCAATATTCAACATCAAATGTATTGATCCTTTGTAACAGGGAGTTTGTCTTTCTGTGATAGTTATGGTGGCTGTTTTTGCAAGGTATTGGCAAAGTACTTGCCAATCTATCATGTGTAAGTTGGTATGCGTTATGGTTGTCTTTCGCTAACGTGTGCACTTGGCCTCAGTCTGTACTCCAACGAGTAAAGGTTCAAGCCTCCTAAGCCAACTGACTCTGTAAAGCAACCATAGATAAGTTGTTTGTGCACTTTTGTTTCTGTCACTTAGCAATGGAATATGGGAGGCTGGGATGTTCATGGCAAATCCTTTGAGGCCAAAACAAAATAATGGTGTGTTTCCGGTAACGCGACCGAGTCACTTTTTTGCCGCGACTCGGAAAATTTTGTAAAAATTTTTTACGGAAAATTGTGTAAAAAAATTTTTACGGGCATTTTTACTTCACATACATTAAGCCTTTGCATGCCGGAGATGCAGAATCGCGACATTATAGGTGCATTCACTAAAGCAGAGACATTCGGAAACTAGCGGTCTTTCAATGGAAATTATGGTGCTGTAAATCACAGCAATAAAAGGGTTAAAGTGTGGAGTTTGAGAGAGGGAGGTAATAGACCTGAAAGTGGTGGATTTTCTCACGGTAATTTGACAATCTTATTTATTTGAAATAAATAAGATTGTTTTCTACAGCAGTTTGTAGGTACATTCTGCAAATAGTCATTTTTAATACTCGCATAGAAAATACATACTTTGGTACAGCATGTACCGCTGTGCATAAATGGGCAGTGGCGTAATTTTGGGAAATCACTGCATAAAATTATTTTACCAAAATAAAATTTATTTTCCTACCTACCTACCCAGTTTTTTTAAACTCTGTTACCGGAAACACACCATTATTTTTTTTGGGCCTGATACACTGTCACATTGTCCAGGGCCTTGATATAAGTCAGCTACCAGCTTATGGGCGAAAAAATTAGTGCCTCCTTTTCTTTCCACTATGGGAAAGGGGAGATTACTTTACTTTAATTTATGTGAGTATCTTTTATATTGCATGGATTTGCCAGTCGATGTGAGCCTGATGGTAGCTGTTTGTAAGGTGAGAAGGTAAGTTAATTTTGAATCTATGATGTGGTAAGTTGGTTATGCTTTCACATTGCACAGAATTGCCAGCCAATTGTGAAAAGAGCCAAGAAATCTCTGAATCGCAAATGGTCAACTCCTGGTGATGTCCAGCTGGCCGATGCCCTCATCCATCCTGAGACACCTGTAAGTGATTAGTTCTGCAAGGTCTTCTTTATGTATATGTCTATGCATTTGAAAATTTATGTAGCACCTATAAGAACCTCACAAAGATGGTATTAATAGATAAAGGCATTACTTTCATTTGATGTGATATCTACTGTTTTCAGCTTGCCTTTGTGGTGCTATAGTGATTATCATTTTTGCATTATTTTATGAAGATATAGATGTCTACTCCTTTACAAAATGGCAGAAGACTTTTTGCTGATTGTGTTTCAAATCAAATTGATTTGATTTATTTTCAGACATGATAGTTTTGTAGTAGCTAGCAAGTCAGTTTCAGATCTGTTTATTGTGGGGAACAAGGAGCTTGTCTTTCTGTGATATTATTTATGAGGAGGTATGGTTAAGTAAGCCAATTTATCATATGTTAAGTTGGTATGCAACGCATTGGTCGTTTCGGTAGCTTGCTTGGCCTGTAATTAAGCTGTTGTGGGTTTGAGCCTCAAACCAATCAGTAATTGATGTGGTTGAATTTTGAATTGGTTGTCTTTGCTTGATTGTTTTCTAGAGTCGAGCCCTGGCCCATGACAAGAGCATCATCTTCTCTCCTCCATCAATTATGAAAGAAGCACTGTACAATGAAACACTGCATGAACCAAGGTCTACTTCGCTGAACCGTGCCTTCATACACCTGGATTTCTCACTAGCTTGCTACCAGGTGGGTGAATTTTCAGGCCATCTGAGATGGATGATATGGTAGCACAGTGATCCTTGCATTGGACAGTGGTACCGTTTTGTGTCGTGGCTGATATCACCCATTTTTTGTCTACATGTTGACACTGCTTGGTCCAGGAACTCAAAACATATTTCTCGTCTGAGTCATCTGTCTGTTCTATATATATAGGAACATATTGTTTGGCCTCAACATGTGCAATTGTGCATGCAAGTCTGCTAATAGCGACTTTTCTAGTTTTCGGAACACTGGTCGCTCAATGATGGAATTTTTTCTAAGTGACATTTAATGCCATTTCTATTGCATAGGCAGTGCTTTTGTGAGGTTCTAAATTGCGGTATTAATTATCTTGATACATGCCTGTGTACGTATATTCATATGTTCATACACTTTGCCTTGTGTTGTGTGTTCAGGACACTTCCAGTTGGCAGAGGATTGCCTGTGGTCAAACGGAGACCCAGAGGGAAATGACTCGGCAGGCAAGGGAGTGGCTGGTAAGACATCACCACGCCCAGTAGGACATGCTTCAGTTCTCCAGCCAAGGCGTCTGCAGTTTTATGTTTCTTCACAATTGCTATTTTAATTTTTGGTGCAGTTTTGTCAGCGAAAACATCTTGTTGTTTGTTTTAATGAGTCATTTGCATTTTTATTTCACTGATACATCAGTGACCACTGTCAATATTTTTGTGTTTAGGTATTTTTTGTCTGAGAAGATTTACCAGGGTCGGTATTTACGAGTTGAGAGTCTTTGGTTTCTGTAATTGAGAGTCTGCTTTCTCCTACCTTGGTCCACATTTGACTAATTTCATTTCTTGGTTTCTTCAGGAGAATTATTATGTATTATATTTCTGTCTCTTTTATGTCAATGGCTATGCCAGTTAGTAATTATCTGCTGTTTAAAATAGAGTTTAGTCTTTTGTTGCAGTATTTTTTAAATTCTCTCTGAGGCCATCTGTCAGTTTGTTTCTCTGTCTATGTGTCTGTCTGTTTCACTATCTGTAGCTGTTTATATTTCTATGTGTCTTTAGTTTGTCTATCTTTCTCTCAGTTTGTCTTGTTCATGTCTGTCTATCTTATCTGTCTGTGTTTCTGTTACTTGTCTGTGGCTGTCTTTCTCTGTGTCTGTTTATCTATGCGTGTTTGTGCCTCTCTGCATATGTATATCTGTCAGTGTGCACGCTCTTCGGTGTTGTGTATAGAGTTTTAGCTTGGATCTCAGACTTTGGAATGTGGTGTCAGGCTTGTATTTTGTTTTGTCAGAAAGTGCAAAGAATCTGACATAAAATGGGGAGAACCATTTACTTTGATTTTCCCTCAGTTTGCTTCTGAGTGTTTATCAAGAAGTTGTTTTGTGGGCATTTGTTTTGAATTGTTCGTTTGCTTTAGGATCTCTGATTAACCGGATGTTTTGCCGGGCTATTTTTGTACATTTCTAATAGTTTGCATATCAGTAGTGAGTTTTGTTTGTTTGTTGCAACTGTTAATTTATTTAAAAGGAAACACTAGGTTCTAGACCTGTTTAAACATGAAAAAATTTAACAATTAGAACAGGTAACTCTGTTCATTTTGCTTTTGGGTAAAATTTAATGCTAATTCTTTGATTTAGGGGCTAACAAATTAAGCCTTGATTTCACTCATTTTAGTGCTTCAGGATTAAGAGTTACTCTTGAATGCTGTTCTGTTTTATTGGTTTGAATTTGGTTTATGGTGTAAAATTCAGTTGTTTGCTATGAAATTGTATACTGGATGGTGGTTGTGGTCAGAAATATTATAAAGCTTATGTGCTGATTAGAAAGTCAGTCATAATCTTATCTAATGACTTCTGTAGTGTGCAAGGCATCAATTAATGGTCATGTGTAGTTTGATAAGTGTTAAGCTTATAACTGATTCACAGAATCTTAAACATATTTATAAGTTTCAACTGGTCTTGATTTCCAAATTAAAAAAATTGTGAACATTTTGTAATGTTGTAACTTGTCTTTAATTGGATTTTCACAGAAATCTTTGACGTGACTACTGGTTTTAGTTTGTTTTATAATAGCAGACGTGTGTAATCTGATCAATTCCTGACATCATAACTTGTCTTTGATATCCTGATCAGTTGTAATGTGATATCTGTAATATCCTAACCGATTCCTGATGTCATGATAGGTTTTTAACATCCAGCTTGTAACATTGCAAACTGTTTGTGCTGTTTCAATAATTAATATTTTAATTTTGATATTACAGTATTAAAAACTGTACATTTGTAATTAATGTGACCAGTTTTTTTCTGTGACCACTGACCAGGTTGCAAATTTAAGTTTGTAATATTGTAACCAGTTTGCTACTATAAGTGGTTTATGTTGTTTTCTCAGCTGTAGCTTGTCATATCAACTTTTGCCTGGAAGTACTCCAAAAATGTGAGTTGGTAGACGGTTTATTGTACGTACATGACTGTAATTATTGATTTCTTTGTTGAAATTCTGTACACATTCCATTATGATGCTGCTGTAGTTGTTTTCGATGTGAAAGTGCCCGTAGAACTTAGCTGTATTCAGTATTCATGTGACACGGTGGTGGTCTCTTGGCAAAATGCTTGTCTCTTAAGATGAGGTGCTTGAGTTTGAGTCTTCTCTGTGATTGTTGCTGAGTAGGCACTTTGAACAAGTCCTTGATGCACTGTCGTCTTAGTGCCAACGATTGATGTTTTGTCATTAGATAACGACCCTCTTTATGTAAATGTTAGAAATTTGAAAGCAGTAGTGAACAATCATGCTTGTGTAGGACTTGTGTACATGAGGTTAAGCTTTGATGCAGCCTCTGTTTCGGTGTAGATTGATTGATGGTGTGTGGAAAAACAGTTTTAAAAATCGAAAAAGGACGGATTTCAAAGATATTGATTTTACAAAATCAACGAACCACGTGGTAGTTCTAGTCGCAGTTTGGTCATCAAAATGTTTTAACTCCCAAAGAACATCCTTAGTGCTCGAAAAAATAGGGTGTTCATTGATAATTTGGTGGCCTTTAACTGCTGCGTCTGGTGTTGAATCCAGAGTCATCATGTCAGTTGGGCAGTTCACTGTTGAGCCATGCAAAGTGTAAGGAAAGGTTGTCCAGTTGTTAGATTGATGTTGTCCTGGTTGTACTTCAGCCAAAAGTTCCTAACATTGCATAACCACAGAAGGGATCTTATTTCTGGTAAAGAGATGATTGCTTGGTGATTTCTCATCTTACTCTACTGTACTCCTCTGAAATGGTTAATGCATTGACCATGAGCAAGTTTTATTGAAAAGTTGTGTGATTACAATAGTGTTGTGATAGGGCTTCTAACAAGTAATTGTACAATACACAGCTTCCTAGATGACATTTCGTTTATAAGGCAATGTGTAAACTTTAAGAAATAGTGTCTGCTTAAGCAGACCGACTCTTTCTGGGCAATCGATCTATAAGTGTCCTTTGACGTTTTCGCTTTGCGTTTTCCTGTGGCCACAACTGCTTTCTAGTTTTGAACTTTTCAATGAGTATTAAGTTATTCGGTGTTGTTTGTATATTTAGCATGTCGTCTTTGCATATAGCGGTTTATATTGATGGAGATATATATATATACACATTATTATACATGTATGTGTTTGTTACTGTGCCGATATTTGTACAGCTGTTTACCCATTGGTCAATAACTGATTGATTGAATGATTTTCGCTTGCTGAGAATTATTGGCATTGATTGATTGTAGATGTAGAGCTGTGTTATTTTGTGATTCATTGGATGTTTCAAGAAGGGAATGTGTTCATAGGTCCTGAGCTGGATTGGACTAAAACACAAGATTACAGTGTTATCCACCATTCGCCGCATTTGATTTTGGGGAAGGATCATTCTAATGAGTTTGCATTCCTCAATCTGGCTATGGTTCCCAATTAGTAAATTTTTAAATATATAGACACAATACATACCTCCAACAAACAAATGTTGGAACATAACTTGGGAGTGAAGGAACTGGTCATCAACTTAAAATGAAATGATCTTAAAATGAGGGATTTGAAAATATGATCCGAAATTTGGAAATAGTTATAAAAAATCTTTGGTAAACTTTTAAAATCCATAAAATCATAACGATGTGAAAAAGTGTAAGCTGGTGATGAATGAAAATGGGCGTGTCATGAATGAAACGTTAATTTGGGTAGTTTAACAAGAATTGAGCTTTAACGCTTTGTTGACGAGCTGCATTAGATTCTTAGTCACTTTAGTACACTCTCGTTCATAACACTTTAACGATGAGTGTGTACTAAAATGCATGGAAAACTAATCCCTCTCGTTGTTAAAGTGTTAAACAGGTGCTGTTCATCTGGGTTTAATTTGTAATTCGTAGATCGGTTAAACCTAGGCTGTGATTTGTAAAGAAGGATGTGGCAAACTTCACCCTTACTGGTTCATGCCCATTGGGATGAATTTTAGACCCAGTCCTTATAAGATGTTTTGCCTTCTTCCAATTGTTTGCAACCACAAATCACACCCTGGGTTTACCTACAGGTGTTATTAATAAACTACTGTTTTAACTAATTTGAAAAGTAAGACTAGTCATCATCTGAATTTCAGCCTTGTAGAGTTTGAACTCTTGTTTTGGTCTGTGAAATGGTAAACAGACAACAATAATTGCAATGACTATTTCTGTTTAATATGGCATAATTTTGAACCAAGTTTCTCAATATGCGTTCAGCTTTGAATTTGTCGTTGTTTAAACATCTCAAGTGCATTTATGTTGTTTGCATTTAATGAATAACAAGAAGTTCGAAAGTGAAACAATGCAAATGTTTGCAGAAAGTGCAGACAGCACTTGTGATCTGTTGCTTCTATTTTCCATCCCGATGCTTGTGATAATATTTTTGCCATGTGAGTTTGGCATCGATGTGAATGCCAGAGAGTTTATTTTATAATTTAGAGGCGGTTGCCACAATATTTTAAAGAAACTTTATGAAATTATTTGTTTTGTGTAGTTAAGCTGAAGATGTGCATGACTTTTCTGCATGCTGTTGCTGTAACAATTTTCAATTTCATTTAGAACTCAGATCAGAGCTCATTTTGTTGTTGTTGTCTATTGCATTCTGGCTAGAATAGAACCATTAGAAATGTTATTCGGTTAAAGTAGGACCAAATGCAAGTTGTTCAAGGGTTAGACTGGGACCATTATTATTCATAATGGTTACATTCTAACCCTGGAACATCTATGGGTACTTAAATGATCCTGTTTCACGTTCCAGTGCTTATGAACTTTATGAATATAGGTTCCAGGGTTAGAATAGGACCATCATAAATGTGTGCTGGAATTAGACCTACTATAGGACCATTTAAATGCATATTCCTGGTTTAATTTATGAGCCTTAGGAGTTTATGTTGCGGGATTAGAATGGGATTACTGTAATTGACTCTTCCGAGGAGACTACGACAATGTGTGTGTGCAGCGGCGCCGCTAGGATTTTAATTGTGTGTGCACAATCAGCATGTGACCATGCGTAGGCCGGGGCCCGGGGACGAAAGTGTGAGGGTACGAAGAACGAGCGTCCAAACTTTTTTGAATTTCCACACTCTAATGGGTAGCAGTTTTAGCAGTCATCTGAACAAAATTGCTCTATAAATTCAGTGCTGGTAGGACCAGCTGTCACTGGTAGCTAAGATGTAGTTTGAGTCGTTTTTGATTTTGACTGCAGACAATAGTAGCAAACCAGACATTTATCGAAATTAATATAAAAACTAGAAAATACGTTCAATTTCCAAGAATGCCATAGGCACTATATTGCTCGATATGAGCGCTGACATCAGTAGCACAGAACAGATATCGGTCTGCTTATCAAAGTTGATGGCGGTAACAACCCCGGTTCGCAGAATGTGGTAAAAGAACAGTTTACAGCTTTCATCCCAACTCATGACTTCACTGGCGAAACTATTATGACAATCGTCGACCAGCAGCTATCTGAGGTCGGACTCAAAGAGAGCAATTGAAGGAAAGGGAGAACGAGAGCGAAATGTAGGGTAGAGAGGAAGAGAGCGAATGGAGGAGAGGCAGGAAGAGGTGCGAAAGGGAGGAAGAGAGCGAAAGGGAGGAAGAGAGCGAAATGGAGGAAAAGAGCGAAATGGAGGAAAGGGAGGAAGAGAGCGAAATGGAGGAAAGGGAGGAAGAGGTCAAAATGGAGGAAAGGGAGGAAGAGAGTGAAATGGAAAGTAAGGAAGAAGCGAGCGAAATCGAGGAAAGGGAGTAAGAGAGTGAAATTGAGGGTAAAGACAAAGAGAGCGAAATGAAGGAAAGGGAGGAAGAGAGCGAAATGAAGGAAAGGGAGGAAGAGAGCGAAATGGAGGAAAGGGAGGAAGAGACAAAATGGAGGATAAGGAGGAAGAGAGCGAAATGGAGGAAAGGGTAGAAGAGAGCGAAAGGGAGGAAGAGAACAAAATGGAGGAAGAGAGCGAAATGGAGGATAAGGAGGAGAGCGAAATGGAGGAAAGGGTGGAAGAGAGCAAAAAGGAGGAAGAGAGCGAAAGGGAGGAAGAGAGCGAATGGAGGAGGAGCGAATGGAGGAAAGGAGGAGGTGCGAATGGAGGAAAGGGGAGGAGGTGCGAATGGAGGAAAGGGAGGAGCTGCGAATGGAGGAAAGGGAGGAGGTGCGAATGGAGGAAAGGGAGGAAGAGAGCGAAATGGACGATAAGGAGGAGAGCGAAATGGAGGAAAGGGTGGAAGAGAGCAAAAAGGAGGAAGAGAGCGAAAGGGAGGAAGAGAGCGAATGGAGGAAAGGGAGGAGGAGCGAATGGAGGAAAGGAGGAGGTGCGAATGGAGGAAAGGGGAGGAGGTGCGAATGGAGGAAAGGGAGGAGGCTGCGAATGGAGGAAAGGGAGGAGGTGATAATGGAGGAAAGGGAGAAGGTGCGAATGGAGGAAAGGGAGGAGGAGCGAATGGAGGAAAGGGAGGAGGTGCGAATGGAGGAAAGGGAGGAGGTGATAATGGAGGAAAGGGAGGAGGTGCGAATGGAGGAAAGGGAGGAGGTGCGAATGGAGGAAAGGGAGGAGGTGCGAATGGAAAAAGGGAGGAGGTGCGAATGGAGGACAGGGAGGAGGTGCGAATGGAGGAAAGGGAGGAGGTGCGAATGGAGGAAAGGGAGGAGTTGAGAATGGAGGAAAGGGAGGAGGAGAATGGAGGAAAGGGAGGAGGAGCGAATGGAGGAAAGGGAGGAGGTGCGAATGGAGGAAAGGGAGGAGGTGCGAATGGAGGAAAGGGAGGAGGTGATAATGGAGGAAAGGGAGGAGGTGCGAATGGAGGAAAGGGAGGAGGTGCAAATGGAGGAATGGGAGGAGTTGAGAATGGAAGATAGGGAGGAGGAGCGAATGGAGGAAAGGGAGGAGGTGCGAATGGAGGAAAGGGAGGAGGTGATAATGGAAGAAAGGGAGGAGGTGATAATGGAGGAAAGGGAGGAGGTGCGAATGGAGGAAAGGGAGGAGGAGCGAATGGAGGAAAGGGAGGAGGTGCGAATGGAGGAAAGGGAGGAGGTGCGAGTGGAGGAAAGGGAGGAGGTGCGAATGGAGGAAAGGGAGGAGTTGAGAATGGAGGAAAGGGAGGAGGAGCGAATGGAGGAAAGGGAGGAGGTGCGAATGGAGGAAAGGGAGGAGGTGCGAATGGAGGAAAGGGAGGAGGTGATAATGGAGGAAAGGGAGGAGGTGCGAATGGAGGAAAGGGAGGAGGTGCAAATGGAGGAATGGGAGGAGTTGAGAATGGAAGATAGAGAGGAGGAGCGAATGGAGGAAAGGGAGGAGGTGCGAATGGAGGAAAGGGAGGAGGTGCGAATGGAGGAAAAGGAGGAGGTGCGAGTGGAGGAAAGGGAGGAGGTGCGAATGGAGGAAAGGGAGGAGTTGAGAATGGAGGAAAGGGAGGAGGAGCGAATGGAGGAAAGGGAGGAGGAGCGAGTGGAAGAAAGGGAGGAGGTGCGAATGGAGGAAAGGGAGGAGGTGCGAATGGAGGAAAGGGAGGAGGTGCGAATGGAGGAAAGGGAGAAGGTGCGAATGGAGGAAAGGGAGGAGGAGCGAATGGAGGAAAGGGAGGAGGTGCGAATGGAGGAAAGGGAGGAGGAGCGAATGGAGGAAAGGGAGGAGGTGCGAATGGAGGAAAGGGAGGAGGTGCGAATGGAGGAAAGGGAGGAGGTGCAAATGGAGGAATGGGAGGAGTTGAGAATGGAAGATAGGGAGGAGGAGCGAATGGAGGAAAGGGAGGAGGTGCGAATGGAGGAAAGGGAGGAGGTGCGAATGGAGGAAAAGGAGGAGGTGCGAGTGGAGGAAAGGGAGGAGTGCGAATGGAGGAAAGGGAGGAGTTGAGAATGGAGGAAAGGGAGGAGGAGCGAATGGAGGAAAGGGAGGAGGAGCGAGTGGAAGAAAGGGAGGAGGTGCGAATGGAGGAAAGGGAGGAGGTGCGAATGGAGGAAAGGGAGGAGGTGCGAATGGAGGAAAGGGAGGAGTTGAGAATGGAGGAAAGGGAGGAGGAGCGAATGGAGGAAAGGGAGGAGGAGCGAGTGGAAGAAAGGGAGGAGGTGCGAATGGAGGAAAGGAGGAGGTGCGAATGGAGGAAAGGAGGAGGAGGTGCGAATGGAGGAAAGGGAGGAGGAGGTGATAATGGAAGAAAGGGAGGAGGTGATAATGGAGGAAAGGGAGGAGGTGCGAATGGAGGAAAGGGAGGAGGAGCGAATGGAGGAAAGGGAGGAGGTGCGAATGGAGGAAAGGGAGGAGGTGCGAATGGAGGAAAGGGAGGAGGTGCGAATGGAGGAAAGGGAGGAGGTGATAATGGAGGAAAGGGAGGAGGTGATAATGGAGGAAAGGGAGGAGGTGCGAATGGAGGAAAGGGAGGAGGTGCGAATGGAGGAAAGGGAGGAGGTGCGAATGGAGGAAAGGGAGGAGTTGAGAATGGAGGAAAGGGAGGAGGAGCGAATGGAGGAAAGGGAGGAGGTGCGAATGGAGGAAAGGGAGGAGGTGCGAATGGAGGAAAGGGAGGAGGTGCGAATGGAGGAAAGGGAGGAGGTGCGAATGGAGGAAAGGGAGGAGTTAAGAATGGAGGAAAGGGAGGAGGAGCGAATGGAGGAAAAGGGAGGAGGAGCGAATGGAGGAAAGGGAGGAGGTGCGAATGGAGGAAAGGGAGGAGGTGCGAATGGAGGAAAGGGAGGAGGTGATAATGGAGGAAAGGGAGGAGGTGCGAATGGAGGAAAGGGAGGAGGTGCGAGTGGAGGAAAGGGAGGAGTTGAGAATGGAGGAAAGGGAGGAGGAGCGAATGGAGGAAAGGGAGGAGGTGCGAATGGAGGAAAGGGAGGAGGTGATAATGGAGGAAAGGGAGGAGGTGCGAATGGAGGAAAGAGAGGAGGTGATAATGGAGGAAAGGGAGGAGGTGCGAATGGAGGAAAGGGAGGAGGTGCGAATGGAGGAAAGGGAGGAGGAGCGAATGGAGGAAAGGGAGGAAGTGCGAATGGAGGAAAGGGAGGAGGTGCGAATGGAGGAAAGGGAGGAGTGGAATGGAGGAAAGGGAGGAAGTGCGAATGGAGGAAAAGGAGGAGGTGCGAATGGAGGAAAGGGAGGAGGTGCGAATGGAGGAAAGGGAGGAGGTGATAATGGAGGAAAGGGAGGAGGTGCGAATGGAGGAAAGGGAGGAGGTGCGAATGGAGGAAAGGGAGGAGGTGCGAATGGAGGAAGGGGGAGGAGGTGATAATGGAGGAAAGGGAGGAGGTGATAATGGAGGAAAGGGAGGAGGTGATAATGGAGGAAAGGGAGGAGGTGCGAATGGAGGAAAGGGAGGAGGTGCGAATGGAGGAAAGGGAGGAGGAGCGAATGGAGGAAAGGGAGGGAGGAGGTGGAATGGAGGAAAGGAGGAGGTGCGAATGGAGGAAAGGGAGGAGGTGCGAATGGAGGGTATGGAGGAAGGGAGAGTCAAACGATGTGAAATTATCAAATGTGTGATATAGGCCTACCTTGTAAGTGATCGTGTCTCAGATTTGACTGTAATTTTTTTGCTATTTATTGTTTGATCATTATGTTTGTACATCATATTGAAATTGTCAGAAGCCTATCGCCATGTATCTGCATTGGATCATCATCATCATCACCACCACCATCATCATTTTCTGACGCCAGCCATTTGTCGGCGATGGGTACGAATAAATGATCTCCTTTTTCCTCGGTAAATTGTCAAGTTCATTGTTTCCCTTAGTGTCAAAGTTATGTTTCATCCTCATTTATATTGTTTATCCAGCATTGTCTGGGTCTGCCTTAGTGTCTTTTCCTTCTAATCTTGTATGTAGTGCAGCGTGTGGTTTTCGGTCAACTTGCATTCTCTCCATTATAATATACAAACAATCGGAGTCTTCTTTGAACGACTTTGTCTAGCAAAATTGTTTCGATCCATAATGCTGTCTAATGCCAGCGTTTAATAATTATTTATTCTTATTTTCTGAAGTCTTGAAATCCCTGCGATCTTCCGCAGTAAACTAATTTCTGCTGTTATAATTCTTTTCTTGTCTTGCTTTCGCACTGGCCGACATTCCGACCCGTAGACTATACATGTAGAGGCAAATCGGTTGTATCTTCGTCTCGTATATAATTAGCCTAATTATCTTTGTCTGTGTTTTGGTCTTGGTAAATAGTCTAATAGGATTGCAAGGGGTGTTCAGGCACGAATTAGGAAGTTTTTCGCCTCGCAAGATATAATTAAAATTATGGAATTATTTAATTTCCCAAAGAACTGATGCTACTATGTGACATTTGGATCCAGGGTTTTCTTCATTGGTGGACTGTACCATCCACCAAAACCCATATATGAACTTGACACCCTCACTTCTTATCTTGAAGAGACGCTAGATTCGATTTCTGCACAACCGCAGGATTCTACCATACTACTTGCTGGTGACTTCAACCGTCTTCCATCCCAACTGCTTCTTCAAATGGGACTCCACGCCATTTTTGAGGGTCCCCTCACGAAGGTCACCCACTCGACCGTGTTTATTGTTCGGAACGCTTGGACCGCCAATGCTCCGCCATAAAATCTTAAGTAAAAACTCGTCACTCTGCTGTTCTGATGACTACCCATAATCGGACTGCTTCTACTGCTACAGCCTCTTCCCAGACCCCTCCCCTCAGAGAGTTTGAATCTGCGTAATTTTTGGGAAGCTCTGGTTACGCCACTGCTAGATATGGTGTTAGACTGTTAGTACAGTCGACTCCGGTTTGGCTAGCCTACTTATGTTGTTGTTTGCGCTACATCAAACGGCGATCCGTGACCATCGAGCCTTACTGTTCACCGCTCCTACGGGCGAAACAAATCGAAGGCGAGTAGCTGCCGCTCGTTTCTAAGCATAGGTCTTTATTTTGTTACATTTTCTACATTTAATTCATCTTTTGCGTGTAAGAACAGATTTCAGATAGATTTTGAAGTGATTAATTGTAATGTTTGGTGATATATTGAATCCATCGCTTTTGCTGGTGCTGTTTATTTAGCGCCAAATTACGTAGACCGGTCGTTTGGAAGTTTTTTGTATGCAAATAATTGCTGACAAGCTTGTTTTAATTAGAAACAGGAGCGATAGGAGGAGGTCGATGGATAGGAGGAGGTTTTAGAGGAATAGTTGCCATATAAGGTTTTGTTGGCAGTTTCGTTAATGGTTAAATGATCTGAACTTCTGTAGCGCCAATGCGGACACTCGAGGCATCAGGGTACTGGTCGGTTTTGGGGGACTGTTACCAAAACTCGTCAAATTTTACCCATGATACCTAGAACCACAAGTATTTAATTTCAGACACACCTTCCCATCATGCAGAACCGATCCTGCAACATTCTATAGATTTTAAAAAATTAAACCACATATAATTTGCCTAAATGGAAGCTGGTTTCACTAGAATAATTGTGTAAATGGAAGCTGGATTGGGTAAAATGGCAAGCTTTTAGTATTGTGGGCTCAAGGATTTATGCAGTATCATTGGGCATTCTGCTTGGACGCCGGACGGTACCAGGTTTTCTAATGACGACCCTGACCCTAACCGACCGTAACTGACCCTAACCGACCCATGTGGTAACCATTATTCGTGACTTGAGACCCTTGGAAGTTCTGATACACCGCCTTTTTGTAAAATAATTTGTTGCTTTTCTGGTTTCTTTTGGATTTGCAACCATGCACATGTATTTGTATTTTGCATGTTAATGAGCTTGCATCCCTGTAACATTGCGCGGTTCTGAAGTTAGTATTTTATCTGCTGCAATGTAGTTGAACATTTCTATTAGTACCTTTCTAGAGCTTGGTATTTTTGCCAGAGTAAGATAAGAGTAACGTATTTTGCTAGTTATAAGTTGTGAGGAATGTTGTTTGGCTACATGCATTTGTTATTAATAAACATAGTTTTTCTGCAAATGTTTGTGCTTTTGAGAGGTACAGAAAGATACTATATAAGTATTCATATAGTTTTGAGCTGTTTTGACTTTATTAGAATTTAAAATGGCTGAGTGGAATTACGACCAGCTGAATGATGAAGATGATGAAGAAAATGAAGAAACTGGTGGAGCTTTTCAGGTTTTAATTCTCTTTTATTTAGATATGAGAACTTACTGGAAGTCTTTTTCATTTGGCAATAACTGTTATTCTATTGTGATGATTGTGGTAATACTTGTAGTTTTTATTTGCAATACCAGTTCTTGATTATAATTATAGGTTTCCTTGTACTATGATGCTGTGTGTTTGATATGGTGTGTTGAATCCTTGTTATGATACTCACTGACTTAGCGCAAATTCGAATATAACTAGGTCACATCCATGAATTCCAATGTTTACAGTAATTAATTATGCAGTTTAATGCAACCCTTGTCCTAATGCTGTAGTTAAGATGTATGCCAAAGACCATGTTATAGCAAGGGTCTGGTATATTGCCTGTTGTGATATGGTGCTGTGTGTTTAGTATGGTATTACCTATTGTATCATATCAGCTAAAAATTTATAAAGTGCTTCACGCTGTTGTCTTATTATGGTAATACCTGCTATATTATTGTTTTTATTATGTTGCCCCATGTTTTGTTGCAGTGCTGTGTTTTATCACTTTTATTATGGTAATAAGTACTTTATTGTACACATATCTATTAATTCTAATGTGGCAAGTGTTATGGTTTTAGACATCATTTACATTATGTACATACTTTGTAATTGTTAGTACTTGTTATTTTAGTACCAGTTTGGAACTCGTGATGGTTTGATATTTCTGATTGATTGCACAAAGTCAATGTTTGATCGTCAGGATGAGGAGTCTGCATTTGAACTCTGCATCAAGGTAAACAGTCTGTGTGCATCAGAAAATTTATGTAGTGTTTGTTACAGGACCTCTTGGACATGCTGCTTAGATGGCTATCCAGCTGGTTTAACAGTTGCTGAGTTAGTTTAACAGAAAATGTATGTTGAGCTGCTGGTGATGAATGATGACGATGGCTGACCATGCATACATACTTGATAATGATGCTGAGATGGTGTGGATGATTGTGATAAAGCTACTGATCATGAACATTGCTTTATAGTGTGCCAGAAATGTCATTCAGAACAAGATCATCAGCAGCGACAAAGATCTTTTTGGAATTGTCTTCTTTGGAACGGTAAGACTTTTTACCTTAGACCTTAGTCCTTCCTTGCGCTGGCAGCGCATCGGGCGACACAGCCTCTCCACATTATCCTGTCTTCCGCAGCCAGCATAGCATCGTCCCACGTCATTCCGCCGCCTTCCAGATCCTGAGTGATCGTGCTTCTCCAAGTCTTTCTGGGTCTTCCTCGCCCTCTTCTCCATCCCGACGGAGTCCAATCCAGTGCCTGCCTTAGCGTTCTCTCCTCTCCCGATCTATGTATGTGCCCCAACCAACGTAACCGCATCTTCTTCAGCATGTCTTCCAGTTTCTCCATGGATGTTCTCCTTCTTACTTCCTCATTTCTGACCTTATCCCTCCAAGTGATCTTCAGTAATCTTCTCAGCCAACGATGATGTGCCGCCTCCAGTTTCTTCATATTGACTTTTGTCATAGACCATGTCTCTGCCCCATACAGCAACGCTGTCAATACCAAAGCTCTGTACAATCTTGTTTTTGTTGTCAGACTGAGTCCTTTGTTCTTCCATATATTGTTCAACCTTCCAAATGTGGCATTGGCTTTTCCCAATCTGCTTCCAATCTCTTTATCACAGCTGCCATTGCTTGAAATCATACTCCCCAGATAGCAAAAGTGTTCCACCTCCTCCAGCACATCCTCTCCAACTTTGATGTTTTCAGTCACTGTCCATTTTCCTACTTTCATAATCTTTGTTTTGGTGGTATTGATCCTCAGTCCGACCAGACCCGCCTCTCTCTCCACACTGTCTGTGAGTTTTCTCATTCCTTCCCAAGACTCCTCCAGTAGCGCTATGTCGTCTGCAAAGTCTAGATCCGCCAGCTTTCCCTCTCCTTCCCACTCCAGGCCACACTCCCCTTCTTTTGTGCTTCGTCTCATCACCCAATCGATCGTTAGCAGGAATAGCAATGGTGACAGAATGCAGCCCTGACGCACGCCCGTGACAATCTGGAACCACTCTCCTAGTTTCCCCTCCGTTCTCACTGCACACCTGCTTTGATCTGTGTCGTTTCTGTTGCGGTAATTTGTTTTACTCGGGAGGGCTGCAAACCCTCCGCGGAACCCTCCTCCTTTACCCGGGCTTGGGACCGGCACAGGTTCCATAGCAGGAACCTGAGGCGGAGTTGACTTTTTACCTTAGACCTTAAAATAATTTTTTTTATTAATTAGTCAGTCAGTCTTTAAGTCTCTTTGTCCTGTAGACCTGTCCTTCTTTCAGTCAGTCTTTCAAACTGCCTGTATGTCTCTCTTAGCCCTTCTGTCATTGTGTCTGACTGTATACCAATCGGTCAGCCTTTCAATATCTCAGTCTTGTTTCTGTCATTGCAATGAACCCATCTTTTGATCTCTGTCTATCAACTGTCAGTCAGTCAGTCTGCACATGTGTTAGCCAAGCTGGATGACTTACTGTCAGTCAGTCATTGTGCCAAAAACAACCTCTGAATTCTATTGAGCATTTTATACCATCAGCCTGATCTACAGAGAAGAAGCTGCAGTTTTGTCCATAGGCAAGATTTCAATCTGTTTTTTTATGTTATGTTTTCATCATGATTGCATACATATTGATCTGAATTAGATCATGTTCAATAAGTTCTTTATTTCCGATCTTCGTTTTTTCAGGACAAGTCACAAAATCCAATGGACTTCAAAAACATTTGCATCTTGCATGTAAGGGATTTTTTGTTGTCTTTCAAGTTAGCATTAAAGAAGCTTTTATTACTGCTTTTCATCGCACTTTTTGTCAAGAGTGCAAAGCTTTTGAGGGACTCGTCATTAAAGGCACAGTATAATGCTTTGAGACATACTTACCAGTACATTCATACATATGTATTGTACATATGTTAGGATGTATGTATTGCATACATACATCCTAACATATGTACATGTATATGTGTGTGCTCTCATACATAGATAACTGGAAAGCTGACAACTACAGTCTTGGTACCCGGACCTGCTGCCCTACGTTTTTTCTTTTTGTTAAAATATTTCTGTGTTGTGTAAATTATTAAAAAATTTAATAGAGCTGCTAATTCGTACTTTTCTTATTCTACTTATCTGCTTTTGTTTCAGGAGCTGGGTCTTCCAGGAGCAGAAAAGGTCTTGCAGCTGGAAAAACTTTTGGAAGGTGAGTAGATGTCATGTTGTCTTGAAAAAATTTGTGGATCGTTCAAGCAGTCTGCAGTGCTGTTGTTATGACACAGCTGATTCTTGTTATTAAAATTGAATTATTGATTCACCACACATCGATAAAGGCATTGTCTGCAAATGTATAATATTTTTCTTATCTTCAGCATATGAGGATTGGTGGCCAGGCCTCTCCCTTGCTGCCTGATATACACTGGCAATGTGTACTTTTTTATCCATCTAGTTTAACTTCGGGAATCTTACTTTGAATGTTTGCTTGCTTTGGTTGTTTGCTTGCTTGAGCCACAGGCTAAAAAGTCAAATCTTGCGACGACTAATTCGATCACTTTACAATCATTCAATCGTCATGAAACTTGGCAGATACAGACTCGCCTCGCACACACTTCATTCTATCAAAATTTCAGCCTCCCCAAAAAAGGCTAGCTTATAGAATCGGGGACTAAACTTTTCGAATCGGGGAATCCCCGAGCCACGCAGATTGGCCAGGCTGCCATTGGCTGCAACAGAAAACGGTGCGGTAAGCTTGATTAACCGGACGCTATGTTGTAAAATGAACGCTATATATTTGTAGAGGTAACTGCTTAATATGACGGATTATAGGATACTAGATGGATATAGTAAAAAAACTTTGTTTTTACTATTGGTTCTATTTTATTATCCATCTACTTTAACTTACGGAAATCTTGAATATATGTTTGAGCCACAGGCTAAAAGTCAAATCTTGCGACGACTAATTCGACCATCACTTACAATCATTCAATCGCCCTGAAACTTGGCAGATAGACTCAGCCTCGCCTATAAAAATTTCAGACACTTCATTCTATCAAAATTTCAGCTCAGCAGAACAAAACGGGGCTCCCAAAAAGGCTAGCTTATAGAATCGGGACTCAATCTTTTTGAGCCACAGGCGGAAAAGTCAAATCGGGAATCCCTCATTCAATCTTCCTAGATCCGGCCGCAGCGTCCACTCCTCCCCCATTGGCCAGTTAGTTGACTCATTGGCGCAAGGCTAAGCAAATAGCTGCCATTGGCGTTAACAACATGTTGCCTCATTAAACGCATGCTATGTCGTGTAAAATGAACGCTGACTATATATTTTGTAGAGGTAACTGCTTTGTAAGACCCATTATAGGGATACTAGATGGATATAGTAAAAAACTTTCTTTTTTTTACTGGCTGTATTTTATTATAGCTCAGTTTGCTTGTGATATAGATTGATGTTCAAAGGATGGTTTTCTTACCTTAAACTGAAATCTGTTGCGTTTTTGTTGTAGCACCCGCTAATGATGACTTTGAGACGAAATTTGGCCATAGTGGCACCGTTTCCGTTGCCGATGCTCTGTGGACTTGTTCCAACATGTTTTCTAACTGGTGAGCTTCTGAAGACCTTTCTGTCACGTTTCCTATACTTTCTGTTTCACCTTATTTTTCTTCTACATCCTTTTTTGCAAGCATGATGGTCTAGAGTTTAGTGTACTGGACTGCCAACCCAGAAGTTGGGGTTCAAATCACTGCCAGGACAGAAAGATGTTAGAAGATTTCAGCCCCACTTGTACCTCCTGGTGAACTCTGCTGTAAAGTGTGTACACTGCCTGTGAAAAGACAAGATGAAAATGCAGTCACTAACACTTCATATTCATGGCTGCCTCTCAAGGGCTAGCTGAATGGTCTATTCTTTTCATGTTTAACCCTTTAACGACGAGCGTGTACTAAAAGTAACTGGGAAACCAGTGCAGCTCATCGTTAAGGATTAATATTGTCATAGCTTAAGTTAGGCAGCGGCTCATTTATTCAGCATCTCTGAGTGAGCAGTAGGGCTGTCAAAATGTTAGTAAAATGCGGCCCGGGCGCCCGAGACTAGTCTGAACGGGGGCCCATAAGCCCGTCAGTCCGTCACTGGGTAAACAAGACAGCGGCCTAATTTGTATTGATTCCTAGAGACTAGTTAAATTTCGTAATATGAGTGCTACACTGATTGATAACTGTCGCCGGCCAGTTCTGGATGAACAATAGCCTGCGTGGGAATCCCCTCCGCGCCTATGTCTAATTATGTAAGAGTCGTTGCACTAGGGCCTAATTCAAAGTTGGTCATCTTTGGCTTGCGTGTCAGCCAACAGGCGGTCGTCCAAGGACTTCTGTATAATAACCTTATTATATAGGAGCCTATGGGTGGTCTGATGGTAGCCGGCAATTAGGTGCAGGTTCCAACAGCCCCCGCGTCGATGACTAATCCGCCACTGTACCTAGCGTATACAGGTTCAACTGCAAAGCTTCACACGTGACAGACGATGTCCGTAATTCCACCGCGGAACCTGACAAAGCTTTTCAAATTTATACCCACTTACTGTATTATGCTTGTTCGGTCGGGTTTTCGGGCTTTGGTTTAAGGGCCCGGGCTTGACCCTACGAACGGGGTCCCGGGGCCCGTTGACAGCCCTAGTGAGCAGTGGATGAATCCGACGGTCTTGGACTTGGGACTATTGCATTGAAGGACTTGCCATTTACTTTCCAGTGTCCACCAGTACCATATTCTGCTTGGTAAATAAGTATCTAGACTTGTCAGTTAGTGTCTTTAAGTAACAGAATTGAACTTACCCCATACTAGTATTTCTTAATATGTATTTGTTTTATTGTGGAGAAATTATTGTGTTCTGTTAGCTCACAGAAACTTGGCTACAAGCGAATTATGTTGTTCACGAACAATGACAGTCCACATGGAGACGATGCTCAACTCACTGTTAGTCAATGTGCTTCTTACATCTGTCCAGTCTATTCGTGTCTACTAAAGCATCCCCATCGTATTCATATGCTTGGTATCTAAACATGTAAGATAGTGTCAGCAGCAGAAGCAGTAATAGCAGTGGTCATCCATCATCAGCAGTCTTTATCATCACCTTGCATGTATTATTCAGGTCTAAACTTTAAACTTATTCAATTCATAAGTTTACTGCCCACTGACTTACTGATTCTTTGTGCTTTGTTATAATGATGATATAGAAGTAATTAAATTAGATTAGCTAATCATCATCATAGCCATCATTCATCCTTTTTCCATTGTCACTGTCTTCAGCATCATCATTGTCATTATTGTCATCATTATCGATCATCATAATATACTGCTTCACATCATAGCCTTCATGCAGCAACATCATCAGTCATCATCACTTCATCTTTTGTCACTATAATCATTCTTGGTGATAAGCAAATTTTGCCTTGAAAGCTGTTTGATATTGTTTTGGTTGTCTTTGACTCTTGGACAGCGCCAGGCAGTTGCCAAAGCAGAAGACTTGCGCCAGAATGGCATAGACTTGGAACTGATGCACATGAAGCAACACGAGAAACCATTCAATGTTAAGACATTCTATGAGGTTGGTATAAAATGTGTGTATGTATGTATGTATCAGTTGCATATATACACTTTCTACAGCACCTTTTAAGTAACTTTCAAAGCACTGCACCTCCTGGCCTAAATGGTGTTAAATTTCACTAAGGTAAGTTGGTCTGTGAGCAAAGGATGTTCAGATATCTGGACTGAACCATAACTATTCATTGACTTATTATTATTTTGTTGTAGCCCACATGTAAGTTGAATAATAATAAAAAATACTAGTAAGGTTTTCAGAATACTCTGAGGATTTTGTTGGCTCAGAAAATTAATGCATCTGAGAGCACCTGTCCAAATGCTTTTGAAAAAGAACTCTTGAGGTAACGAGCGACATCCTTATCATGCTTTGCTGGCAGTATTTGGTGCATTTGTCGAAGTTGATGCAAGTTGAATGTTGATGCTGTACATGTTAATGCATTTGTAGGAGTTGATGTATGCTGATGAGGATGAACAGACAGGCATAGCTGATGCTGCTGAGAAATTTGATGAACTTTTGAGGAGGTAAATTTGTTCATGAATATATATTTGTGCTAGTTCCTGTCATTCAGCAGTAATTTGTCATGGAAATTTGTTTGTGGTCATTTATGAAATAGAACTTTTCCAGATTAACTGAGTTGATATGTAAGTATGTTTTTCTGACTGCACCCTTCTCTGATCTGGTTCTGTTTTCTAAATTGCTTGAGGTTCATTTGGCAATTGAAGGGTGTCCCTGAGATTTTGGCACTTTCCTGTGATTCCGAAGCATTGCTCTGCAGCTCTGGGCATTTTCCTCTGACTTTTGGCCTTTGTCATACTGCTCTATAGTTTAGTTATTTGTTTTCAGATTCTGGGACATTTCCCATTTTTGCTGAGCTGTTATTATATGTATGTATCAAGACATATACTATGCCTCCTTTTATGTACCTTTCAAAGGTGGTAGGTAGACTATAAGAACTTCTGACTCTGGGTACCATGTAAAGGTCAGAATGTTAAGAATCAAGATAGATACGTTGACACATTTTGTAATAAAGTGTGAAAGTGCTGAACATTGCCACTTCATCTTAAGCAGTGTAGTAGTTCAGTACAAACGACAAGTTCATCCACAGGTGAGTGATGCTCGAAGAGCATGAAATGCGTCTGCTACTTTTAAGATTCTTTTCTTTCATTTTTCTTTAGGGTGCGAGCAAAACATCACAAGAAGCGAGCATTGTCTCGTATTCCGCTCACACTTGGCGAAGGTCTCAGCATATCCGTTGGGGTGTAAGTTTGGTTTTTATACTTATATAGCACCTCTAGAAATTTTTAGTAGCTGGTGTTAGAAGCGCTCTTATAATGCTGCTGGCTGATTGATGAAATTGTGTTTGTGAAGCTATAGAAGTCTAGATTCGGTTAGACTGCATAGTAGTGGTGTTAGTGGAGGTGCCGTGTTCATTGGTCAGTTGTCTGAACAATTTCTTCAAGAGGTTCTTAGCAGACAATTTGCAAATATCCAGAGAAATACATAGTTACGGTAGATATGTCACTGTGTATGTATGTTTACTTACCATAGCACCTATTAAATACCTCACAAAAGAAGTGCCTATGTCAGTCTCTGTGATGTTGATTATTCATTAAGAACAGACGGTCCTAAAACAAGCAAAACAATGCAAAGAAACTAGAGGAGTTAGCAATACCATGCCGATGTACATGTGTGCATGCTTACATATTTATGGTGTGATGGTAATGACATTTTGTTGGTAATGGTGGTGTTTTTGTGATCCATATATATGTAGGTATTTGTTGGTACGATATGCTTCAAGACCATCTGCTGTGAAGCTGTACAAGAAAACCAATGATGAACTGAAGACTGTTACAAAGTCATTTCTCAAGGTCTGTGATCAAAACTTCACTACATTTACAGACAATTTTAGAAAACACATCTATAGATCCATTTGATATGTTCAATTTGACAAGATCAACTCTGAACCTGTGTCCAACATGTTTTTACGTATCTTCCTATGTATGTATGACATATAGATAATTTAGTGCCTTGAGAGAACGTTGCAGAAGATCTGCGTATGTTTGCCTAATGGGTGTTAAAGCTCATTAAGAACATAAAGTTCATTTGTAAGCAAATTATGCTCGGGTGAATGGAAAAGTCACTGTTGGTGTGCTCTCACACATGCATATGTTGAGCCCAACCATACTTTAGTGTTCAAAACGAAAACTTGGGAGGAACTGTATGTTAAGATAAAATATAATATACATGTGATGTAATTAATACAAGATAATGTAATATAATAAATATAATATATAGTTCTGGCTGCTGAGTTGTTGATCATCAACAAATAGTAACTAAAATAGTACGGTCTTTCAGATTACATGGATGGATGGATGACTTGTATTGACAGAGTGTACTACTTGTATGATTGTGTTTGGCTATTATGCAGTGACTTTAGAATTTCATGAAGTTGTTAAAGAACTTTGCAAAGTAATTTGTCTGAGTAATTTTGGTTTTGTACCAACAACTACCATAGCTTAGTGTTGTTGCCTTAGCTTGCCCTACCTTATCTGACTGTTGTTGTTGTAGGAGACAGGCGAGATCCTCATGCCTCAAGACATGAAGAAGTCACAGGTTTACGCAAATAAAAGCATCGGCTTTGAAACAGAAGAGGTGGCACAGATGAAGCTTTTTGATAAACCAGGTGAACCATTACAATTGGGTTTGCTCTTCACTAATGGAATTGAGATCATTTAGCTTAATCAGTAATAAAGGTAATTGTGTATGACACTCCTCTGTGAGCATATTTCATCAGAGGCAGAAGGCATTGAAGCAAATGTCTAATTAAATGAATGTCTCTGTTGTAGGATTTCAGCTGATGGGCTTTAAGAAGAAGGAACTCATTAAGCCATACTTCCACATCCGACCGGCACAGTTTATCTATCCAGATGAATCAGTTAGTATCCCAGAGCCTTTTTCTAATCTAATACCTGTGACTTTATATCATAATAGATAAGGCATCAACTGATGGTGACATCAAGTGAAACCATAGTGGATGCTCCCAGCTGTAATGGTCGCGCATCGCAAACCTCAAAAATTCATGTGCGTGTGTGTTACTAAATATGTTTCATCAGTTACTATTAGGTCACGTGTAAGCCTATGGAGTCCAGGTAACTATCTCTACCAGGTACCTTTACTGGCATGGTGTGTTAATCATTGTATTTGAATGCACCATTGCTCCTTTCAGCATTCATTCCTCATTCTAGGTGATATGCAAATCTCAAGTAGTCATTGACTGTTCTTACGTTTCTGTTGTGGATGGGCAGAGGGCAAAATTGTGGCATTGCCAGTAACATGAATTTAAGACTTTAAAATCTCAAACCAGGAATCTCCAGGTAAGGTTTTGTCATCCAAGTTTGCACCTGCAGTATGCGAAAGGTTGAGTTATACTTCCAGATTTACAATAGTTTCTTTATCACAATGCTTTCACACTGTAGTTTGTCTGTAAGTGTTAGTAAGCAAGCAGCCTTAATAATACAAAGTCAAAACACTACATTTCAATGTAAAAATAGACAGTTTATGTAAAATGTTACTGTTGTTGAATCAGGGAAAACCTAAACGACCCGTCGGCTATTACCAGCTATTAAGAGGCCTTGTGGATCTTGATTGGTTCTGTTAGGATTTGATTTAAGACTGCAGTTGTGCTTGCCTAGTTATCTAATTCTTACTTAATTTTCTTATTTGCTTTTAGTTACCTTTATATTAATTGTTTGAATCTTACTTTATTATGTCAGTCTTAATTGTCTTACATTACTTTACTATACGTACTTGTGTGTGTGTGTGTGTGTGTGTACAGAGCGTGATAGGAAGCACATGCATGTTTACGGCGATGCTTCGTAAGTGTTTGGAGAAGGAAGTGGTTGCCATCTGTAAATACATTCCACGGAAAAACACTCCACCCAGATTTGTTGCTCTCTGGCCTCAGGTAACAACTCGATTACATTGGTTACACTTTACACTGGACTTCAGCAAGGCTATGTGGATGTTTGAATTATGTCACATGTATAATATTGTATGTAGTATTTATTAATAGACAGATAGATAACTAGGCAGATAGGAGAATAGATAGAAAGATGGTAAGATGCAAAGATGGGCAAAAAGGCAGAGAGGCAGACAGATAGACAACACAATATCGTGAGAATGGTCTTGAACCGCTGGTGAAATGGAGGCAGAGAAGGGCCTTGAAGTTGCAGGCTAAATGGCAGCCTCTTAGAATGAAGGGCATACCATGGCAAGTTATTTTGTTGCATTGTGAAATTCTGTTGAATTCAGGTTTGTTTCTCCATCATTATATGATAGGAACAAACCCAACCACATTATTTCACACTTCTGTTTGTAGTGATGCATGCATGCAGTTGGAATCTTTGTGCTTTTCACTTGCAGAAGGAAGAACTTGATGAGCATAACATCCAGGCCGAGACAATGTACATGTGCATTCTGCTTTGTCTGTAGAGGACACTTCTGCAATAGGAGAAGATGCAGCTTTACTCTTAAACCAAGAATTTATTGAAAGAAGTGTTGATCAGAAGAATGAAGGGGTAGCCCCAACAAGTGAAACAACAACAACAGAGAAACAAAAGAAAGGGAAGAAAGGAAAGAAGCAAGGTAAGGGAAATGATGGCAAAGGTGATAGCTTATTAAAACAAGACGAACTGCCTTCAGGTGGCATTGCTAAAGGAGGCAAGAACTCGAGTCCAGTGGTTGCCAAATCAACTGAAGAAGCTAAGTCTAAGCAACAGAAGAAAGGAAAAGGAAGTAGTAAGGAACAGGAAAAGAAAACTGACAAGTCCTCTGGTCATGACGATGATGGAAATGTTCCATTAGAAAATGTGACAGCAGTACCAGTTAGTAAATCAGAAGTCCAGACAAACAAGAAAAAAGGAAAACGATCAAAGAAGAACAAAGAGAATGAAGCAGAGATTGCAGATAAACTGAATGATGAGAAGAGTCATACTGGTGAAGAGAGTGTCACTTCGGAAGGTCATGTACATAAACATGATCATACTTGTTTAATAAAAGGACATGCGGAGAAGCCTACTTCAGGAAAGAAGGACAGTCAGTTGAAAGCAACAGAGACAGCGAAGACTGCTAACAAGACTGTAACGATCGAAGACGTGTCAGATGACGAAAGTGAAGATCATGAGTCTGTAGGGGATGAAGAGGAACAAAAAGCTGCTCCTGCTGATCAGTCAACAAAGGTATGATAATTTAAGCTTACTATTTTGAACAAATAAAAAACATAAAATATTAAAGTAAATATATTGTTTATTGACACTTTACTGCTTGAAATATTAATAATTGGATGTTGATAAATACAGATTACCATTCGTATCGTATCTAAAAATTTGTAGAGTGCCTCTCGCAGCATAGACTATTCAGAGGCGCTTTCAGTGTGGAAGCCCCGGGGGAAAGAGCAAAGAAATAAACATGGAGCCATGTGCTGAGTTGTGTATACACGACGAACGCAACACGGAATGACCATTATATGTGAATTAAACACTGCTTTGTACAGCACTAGATCTGTAGACCCATGGTGGGATTTATGATTGGGAGCTGTGGGAAGAGGTGACTTGTGGGCAGCAGCACACTGAATATAGGAGAAGTGGGGAACTTTCCCTTTGCAGATTACACACAGTCCAAAATCTCAGTTTTACAGCCTGCATTACCCTTTGTCAGTGGTGAAGTGCTTTAGATTCTACTCACTTCTACACAAAAACATTTTTAGCTATGTGCATTTCAGACAAATTAAATATGTAATAGTGGGACTTTCTTTTGCAGAAAGGTCTAAGAAACTGTTAATTCCCACTTTTCACTGGCCACCTTCTCTGCTTTTGAAGGCTATTTGAATTTCAATTTAGTTGAGCTGCTATGTTTCAGTTATGTTGGAGTTTCAGTATTTATTCAATTTTTTCTTCCACTAGCTTTTCTAGAGTGAAGTGGTTCCGCAACAAGTTACTGAGGGTCTTATAATTGACATTGTTAGTCATAGACTCTGTGTGTTCAAGGCCCTTTACAAATCACTTATAGGCCACACCAATGCAAGTGCAGCCATGAATGATAATGTATTATAGGTCGGCCTTTGTGCTCTTAGTAGACTCATTGTCACAGATGTTATAGATCATTCAGGCCATGGCGGTCTTTTACACAAAGCAAGTGTGTCTTATGTCTGCCGTGACTTAAAGGTGTTGTACTTTCTCACCTGTGCTACAAGAAACCTGAGTCAAAACACAGCTTGATTGATGTGCATGGTGTAATTATATAGGTTACTTACTTTGGTTCTATAACCTCTGCCACTTTGAAAATAGAAAATATTCTATATTCAACTTCAATTTTATTTTGACTGCTTACAGCTTATCCACTACATTATAAGGTTAAGCTCTTTTGGCACAAGTATGCATACCATAATTATACACCTTTATCAACACTGACTAATTCTTTTTCACAGTGTAAGTTAATTACTCCCACAGATTAAAACTACTCAAAGGCTCTTTAAAATATGCATGTGAGATATTACTGTGCCAATGTTTGTTTAACGGTAGGCCTACCGTTTTGAAGCCTTCCAATTAGATACCATAATTATTTGTATCAAAGTGCACTACTATTTGTAAGTCCAACCTGCAGGTTGTGACTTTTGGTGACCTTCCTACATTGGATAGCAAACATTTGAAAGTCCTTCATTAATGTTGATATGTACACCGGTACATATGTATATTTTATAGTAACAGAAATGAAAACAGTTTCATAACATAATTTATTAATTATATATATATATAACACTGTGTTAGAGATATATATATAACAGCACTTGACTATGTATGTATATGCATCACTGAAAATGAAGAAACTGACTCAGCACAAACACATATATATTTGTGTATGAAGAACTGTTGGAACTATTGTAATTCTTATTATTCAAGATAATGTTGCAACATAGCGGTGTTATGGTTCTTTCCAATTCTGTTGTAGGCATCTAAAGGTGGGGATGATATCTTATCTCCAAATGTCAGTCGACAAAGACAAAGTCGAAGTGAAAAGAAGGCAAGAAAGGCTCTCAGCAAAATGGGTCAGGAGAAAAGTTATCATTATTCCTTGTCATTGTATAGCAACAGATTAAAATCTTTAAGCAGAACTGTTTCATTGTGGTTTATGATCAATATGTTCAGTTACATTTATCAATCAATCAGCCGTTTATTGAATCAACAACAGCACAATTAATTAACAATCAGTCATTTAAAAAATGTTAATCTGCTGATGCAGAGGATACAATAATCCGCTATTGCAGGGCTGCCCCTTTTCCATATTACATTTACTGATGGCAAGACGATTTTTATGATCATATAGTTATAGAAAATTCAACTTAAATAACAATTTTAGGGCTAAATCATAGCCAAACAAAAACCAAAAAAACAGTAGCTTAGCCAGGAAACAATTTTAGGGGTTTAGTTTTGGGGTTTCCATTGGACGTGGTCATATTTTTTTACATTTTTAGTTTTTAATAACAGTAATGTATTTATTTTGGGGGGGTTTTGAACCTATAACTTCCCCTAAATACGCCATGACAGTTACAGGCAGATATCTATATGGCTGCTGTTCCATTTTAGCACGTGGCCACAACTTCAAGTTAGCAATGCATTCTATAAACAAAGCCACGAAGTATATTTAGTACAGCTAAACGCTGAATGAATCAGGATTTATCAATGATGAAGCTTACCAGTTGATTGCCAGAGTATTGGTATAGGGCCGCACTCCTGCAGTGGAAACAGTTTTGGTCATCTGGTGAAGGTCCACAGCAGTTGTGATGGGCAGTATGATTATATATCAAACCTGGGTATGGGCAAAAGACTAATCTACCATCACAATAGCTAGGTGGTTCCTGTCAAATTTTCCATTGGGTTAACTGGGAATTGTAACGAGCAGTTTCATATGGTAAAGCCAATGACTTTGGGATGTAATGTGCTCGGCCAACTCTCAGATTTAGGGTAGATGGGTAAGATGTCCAACTAAATGGATTGGACCAAGGCAACAAATGTGTCAGCTGTTGATGAGCAGAACTGGTACAGTTGGATGAACCAAACATCCGGTTAAGGCATTGAAATCGAACACTTGCACTTAGTGAGACACGATGAAAGGGCGGTGGCCATGGGAGTCAAATTTCGCTACTGAGTTTGTAACCACTCACGTGCTGAATCGAAAAGCCCTGAAAATGAATGGCAGTAGAGCATGGGATCTATAAGAGACCATTACTGCTAGAAGATCTCTTAGGTAGTCACTGACTAGTCAGCATTTAGCACTCTATCATTTTCTCTGTTTTCTTAAAGTTTTGGCTTCTCTTCTGACACAGTAATCTCAGTTTTTGATGTGGATCTGTATTCAGACTTCTTGAGTCAATTATTCCATATTTAGTAATTGTTCTTTGTGGCCTTGATGCCCAATATTTGGTTGCTATCAAGTCCCTTTGTTTAAATTCCCCATCTCTGTGCAAACATGCTTTAAGTTTCATCCCACACATCATCTTCAGCCACCACTTGCATTTATCAAACATCTTCCTGCTTGTATGAGAGGTGATGTGGCATAGGCAGAAGAGGTAACACAAAAATTGGTGATGACTTGACTCTTTAACGATAATATGTATTGGTTTCCCAGTCGCCATTAGTACACTCTCATCATTAAAGTGTTGAAGATCATAGGAAAGTTTGATCGTACAAAAGACAACATTTTCATAAAATACGCATGGGTATTAAATGAAAATGTTTGATGGCAGAAATGTTGTCAAAAGTTGTTATGACTAGACGAAAGAAAATGTTTCCTCATTAAAACTTCATTATGATAAAATCAGTTACTTTGCTGATATTGAAGCTAGCGTACATACTTGGTCCCTTTAAAACTTCTAGATTTGCCCTGAGTAATTCTTTACCAGTGTTTAAATATGTCTTTTATTCTTTTCTGTGTTTCTACATATTCTGCCCCTTAATTTATCAATTTGTAAAGGTAAACAAGCTTTGGAAGGCTTCATAAAATGTGCTTCATAAAATTCCAGAGACTTGCAACCTTGTTGCATGGTTTTCTTGTTTTAAGTGAAAACGGAATGAAGTATTACTACATGAGAGAATTTGAAGCAAGTACACAGTTATTATTTTTTTATTTTTAGGATTAAAACAAGTACATGGTGTAACACAGATTACCATGAAAAGGACCAAGAACGTCATGTTTACAATCGAGAATCCAGATGTCTTCAAAAATCCTGGATCAGAAACGTACATCATATTTGGTGAAGCCAGAGTGAGTCATATTGCTCTGCTTGTATCATATTGTATAATTTTGCATTGTATAATATCGCATTGTAATTTCTAGATTTCTTCCAAACACCAAACAGCCAAGTCTCTTTCACAGGCACTCTGTCAAATACAAAATCAGTGTGGCAAGTATGAGCCAGGTTTAGTTCTGAGTCCAGTGCCAAAGATGGAGAGGCAGATGGCTATGGTGGATGGCGTGGAATTGGATTGGTGATTAAGTGAAGGAGTAGAGGGCGAATGAGAATAGGATTTTAAACCTACTGTTTACAGTTGTGAATTAAAGTCTTGTGCAGGAATTTCAAGAGAAGAATTGGTCAGCTGGGTATGATCACAGCATGTGCCAGATAGTTGCCATAGTTCTGGTGGGGCCTTGTGGAAAATCATATCAAAATGCATGGGGAACATTTATGAAAAATGATTAAGATGGTCATTAGATACATGTAAGATCCCAATTAGATTCTTTCTGAACCCAAAAATGGTTGAAAGCATAGAATATAAATCCTTTCATATACATGTGCTTACAACTCATCCCAATCCTCGCAGCCACCAGTTATTCACATTGAAACCACTCTCAACAACCAGCTGTTGCTGCACCTTAACACTAGACCCTCGTCTCATTTCATCTTTAAAATGTAGTAATAACTTTATATCTCAAACGTTTTATCTTTTAGAATTCTTGTTCTTGGACTACCATACACTTGACACTTGTGACCTGTCCAATTTGATTACATTGTCACATTGCCAGTTTATTTGCATACTTATGAACGGGTCATTACTGTTACATTGCCAGTTTGGTTGCATACTTACGAACGGGTTGAGGTCTGTTACCAAAGACTGCTACCTATGTTGTAAACACTTACATAATGTCAAATTGTAAAACTGCAACTGTTATTGTTTAACTAATCGCCATCCAATACTGAAACTGATAATTAGGGGGCCCTACTTAGTGGGACCAAGGTCCCTTCTGGAACCCCCATTGTAACCACTCGAAATACTTATATGTAAAATCATCTGTGTAAGACCGGTTTGGCTACAATAAAATGATGGTTATGGTTATGGTTATGGTTATTACCAGTGGCGTAACAGCCATATAACGAGGGTGGACAAAGTCCAGGGGCCCCCGAGGTCCGAAGGGCCCCCGAGGTCCGAAGGACCCACAAACTTTTTATACTGAGTTCAGCAGGAACTTGAAACAACAAAAACTGTGTTGGACAAACTCAAACACAAAGCGAGCTCTCAATTCCGGCATAGGGATGACGTGATGTCATCCCTATGCCGGAATTGTCGTCTCACTGCGCCTGTGTAAGAGAGCGTGCGGACCGCGTTTCGCCTCCATAAGGTGGCTACTAATATCAGAGATTTCAACCTCGGGCTAGCACAGTCCTTGCACGGGGACCCTAAACGGCGTGGCGTCCATTCAAACGGGCGAAGCGGTGGTGAAGGATCTCACCCGACAATTTATTGAATAAGCAGGGTTGAGACCATAACACGATCGCAAACTCGCTATATAAAATCGAATACAGTTACATTAACATTTACTACCTATGTGCTGTTTGCCGCTCTCCCAGTCACCCTCGCCAGTGCGGAGCGCTCGTTCTCCAAATTGAAAATCGTAATGACGTATCTTAGATCCACTATCTCACAGGACAGGTTTGATGGCCTTGCTCTTCTTGTGATCGAAAAAGAATGTGGAAAAATTGAATATTGATGACTTGATAGATACATTTGTGAACAGTACAGCTGTAATAGACAAATTCATGAAGTAATTCTCTGAAGAACTTCTAGTAACAGACTACATTACTGTGTATAGGCAGTGCGGTAGACTAATACATTTCGTTTATTTTTTTGTTTAAATCAAGACAATTTAACTTGAATTAAAATATCCCTTGAACTATTCATCACTTAATACTCTCATCAAGGTAACCTATAGAAACCTATTGACTATCGTGCTGTGCACAATGTAGTGCTCTCTTCACGATTCTTCATTGAATGTGTAATTCTCTTATCTACAGTGTTATTTACGCTGGCTATGTATGTAACTAGCATATATATATAGGCTATATAAGCGACAGGCCAAATTGGCCAATACATTTCGGTTGTAATTTTATTCCGTCTTGAACTATTAATGTGACTTGAACTATGGATTATTGATAATAACATTTTGCTCTCATTTTTTACCTAACTGCAGTTTTAAATAGCTCGATGGTGTAACGGTTAGCGTGTTGGACTGTCAAATCCCCATGGCAGAAATTTGGTTCCTGATTTCTTATCCACGCACGCCCCTATCAAATTCAGGCATGATGCATACACTGACCGTATACTTTCGGTGGGAACTTCACTGGGAAGATGAGACGGCGAGGGAGAGGACTGACCACCCTCCCTCATATGACGAGGCTAAGAAACTGAAGTCGTTAACACTTCATACCGATGGCTCCCTTAGGGCTAGCCAAGGGACTGTTCCTCCTTCCTCCTCTTTATTTTCACTCTTTAGTCTCGGTAATGGGTAAGGGCCCCCAAGATTAGTGTGTCCAAGGGCCCCCGGCTAGGTTGTTACGCCACTGGTTATTACCTTACCTTATTTATGTTGTATGCAATAGCGCTTCTTGCCAGGGTTTTGTTGTTTGAAATCGAAGGTGGAGCTCAAAGGAGAGGGGCCCACCACCGAAGCTCTGCACAAGGGCCCCAAAAACCTTGATACCCCACTGACCAATGTATTTTCCAGAGATATCCTTGCAGACATGGGCACATAACGCCTAATTCTGCGTATGTCACCGATGAACATATACATGTGTGATGACTTATACATGTTATTTACATAGCCAATGAGAGACATGGTAGAATTGAAAACAGCACCTAAATTATGAGCAGCGTCTGCCAGATTAACAATTGAGTAACCCAGTTGCAAAGACTTAAACCGATATAATTTTTGAAGTTATTGTGAAGTGCCCAGTAGCAGATATTTACCCATTGCTGTTGAAATTCTTCTCATACATTAAAAATAATTATAATTTCATAAAGTAAAGCTCTCCTCCAGTCAACTATATAACTGCTTGTCAAACTTTCTGATGCTGCAGGACTGTGGTCCTTTCTGGGTCTTCCTTTTGTGCCTAGAATTAGCAAAAATTGGAAAATGTGTGTTGCCCTAAATGTGTTGTGTCTTGGACCAATGAACAGAATGGAATTGATTGATTGATTGATTGCTATAACAGTTCATGGGTGACCATAAGTTGGAATTGTGCAGGAATAAACTGTTCAAACACAGACATTAAACTCTAAATTGCAAATGTGGCGTCTGTGCAGATTGATGACTTGGAAGAAAGATCAAAATCCGCTGCTGCAGACAAGTTCCGCAGGACGGAAGCAGCAGAAGCAGCCAAGGTTCTTCAAGAAACGAAGGCAGAAGAGCTTGTCGTATCAGAACAACCGGAGTCTGAGGAGGAGTTGGACGAGGGTGGAGTTGAGCCCAACGATATTGAGTTGGTGATGTCACAGGCCGGTGTTTCACGAAACAAAGCCATCAAAGCTCTCAGGGACAACAAGAATGATATCGTGAACGCCATCATGGTACGATCATTTTTCAACAATTTTTCATACTTGTTGGCAAATGCTGCTAAGGAGCAACAATATTTTGTGATTCACATTTTAGTTAATTTTCTAGGCACTTAATAGGGCACCTTTTAAGTGCTGCCTATGCAATCCTAAATTGTATTAAAATAATTAAGACAGAATGCTGGAAAGCAAGCATGCTAGGATTTATCTTCATTGTCATCCTAATTATAATTGAAATTGTAATTCTGCATTTCACCAGTAGCCAGAAAAGACGTAGAAGGAATAAATGTAGTAATACAATTACAATACCCAGCATAAGGACAATGTTAGTGATACATATTTTGTGGTGATGTTCGGATCCAAGTCGAAATCAATGATTGTAGCAGGTAGACGGGCAGAAGGCATAGTGGGTGATTTCTTAAATCGCAATGACAACGAGGATAAGAAAAGTTGGAGGAGATTTGGAGTAATATTGTTTTAAGTTATTGAGTTAAAGGGAAATTTTACAAAGGGTTAATTGCTCGCACACTGCCTAATTTTACAAAAAATTATACTGATATTGGTTTTGTTTGTTTTTTAGGCACTGACAATGTAAGCTCTCTATGGCAGATGATGTGACGTCATGTCTGAGACAACAGCTTCAAAACAAGAAAATTTGCTTGCTAAACTTAAGCTTGAAGATTCTCATAAATTTAATACTGGCATATTTTTGTTGGCATTGGAATACTATATTGACTTGCTGTACTAGATCATAATAATTACTAAAACTAACATGCTTACTCATGCTGTTAGTTAAATTTACATGTAGTGTAACAATTCCAACCTTTTCAAGTTTTGTAAAAGATTTTTTTATTGTATCCTTTATACGCTTTTTACATTCAGGAATTTAGTTTGATTTGCAACAAATGAAGAAAATTTAGTTAGCGATTTAATTTATGCTTTCAGCAGAACAAGTTTGAATATTAAAACAAGATGGATTTCTTAACAAGCTTTTGTTCTGTTTCCAAACTTCAGCATAGGGATAGGAGGTCATTTGCTGTTGCTAATTACTGCAGAATTCCAAAAGTTACTAATAGCCTAATGTAGTGTGTATTGTGGTTAATAATCAACACATAGTACAATCAGCTTCACACAAACAATGACAGAAAATGTCAGAAATGTTAAATTGCGGATGCTGATGCTGTTGCTGCACTTGCTGCTGCACTAGCTGTAGTAAATGTTAACTTGTTTGGATTTAGATAGTCATGTCAGTGTTTCTCTATGACTAGAGCCATAACTAATACATCCAAATATGAACATATAACCCCTGTGCTTAAATCTTTGCATTGGCTTCCTGTTCAGCAGAGAATTCGTTTCAAACTGGGGCTCATAGTCATAGTATATAAAACTGCAAACTCTGGCCAACCACAATATTTAAAATCTGTTCTTATTCCCCAGACTTATCATTATTCATTGAGGTCATCTGATCATCTTTGTCTGGTCATACCAAAATCAAGAACTGTTCTTGGATATATCCTTGGAGCAGACGAAGCACATGCACATGTAAGCCAGGTCTTCAGACAGACCTTCAGTATGAACGTGTTGAAATGACCGAGAGCTGATAGTTCACGTGCAGTCAGCTGGATTTGGGAGCGAAAAAGAAAAAAAATTTCAAACTGTACATCAGCTACGACATCCAACTAGCTCCGTGGAAGGGTCAGGGTGACTGAATATTAACACTCACACTGCCTGACTCGGACTATGCTCCGAGAAACAGAAGCAACAGTTGCAGAAGCTCTCGGTAATCGTCCCTTAGCTGAAACTGTAAGGTCCTTAGCTGAAACTGTAAGGTCCTGAGCACTGAATGACTGTATGGGGTCATCCCGAACTGGATTTAGAGCCGATACTATGGAATCTGCCTTCAAAACACTTTCGTAGTCTGATCGGTCAATCGAGCTCCACTACTCTCCAAATCTCTGGAACCACCTGATGTTTGGTCCACTAATTGGTCCTCTCAATGTCTCAAACACTTTGGCTACATTAGTTCCAAGATGTGATGCCTGCAAGCTAAGCTGACCAGATCATTGCCCAACTTTTCTTCCAAAAGTACGCAGGCACCGGCATGAACTCCTGAGTTACTGGCTGTTGCTAATATTCCCAATCAAAGCCAAAACGTCTATTATCACTCACTAATGAACTAAATAGCAAATGAATAATCAAAGTTAAATTAAAATCAGTCACCTGTGGTTCTCAGTGAAAACTAGAATGATGCACAAGTTAATTGAAAACTGTACAGCACTATACTGGCACAGAGTCTGACGCACATTAGGGGCCGTCCATAAAGTATGTCACGCTATTTTTGACCATTTTACCCCCCCCCCCCTGTCACAAACTGTCACAAAACTCGGACCCCCCCTAAAGTATGTCACACTTTCGAACATAGAAATAATAATACTTCCGAAAGCAAGGCTAATACATAAACAATGCTTCGCAACAGCATTATTACTAGCGCTCCTAGCGAGAGGAATCGTGAAAACACATTCAGGAGATATGCATTTCATGCTATTTTGACATAAAACTAATTAAAATGTTTCAGAAAATTTTTGAAAATTATTTTTAAAGCTATGAAATTCTACTAAAAAAATAAAAAATAAATTATAAATAAAATAAAAATAAATAAATGTGTGACGTCACACATGGCCTGACCCCCCTCCCCCCTGTCACAAACTGTCACACTTTTCTTAAACCCCCTCCCCCCTGGAGCGTGACGTACTTTATGGACGCCCCTTAACAGTACCGGGTATATGATTGATTATATTTATTCCAAATAATAAAAACTCAGTCTGCAGCTCAGTAATGAAGAATGGGAACAAGAGCACCTTCACTGGTGAACATTGACATTACAACAATAGTAGGCCAGAATTAAAGTCCAGATATTAGAAGCTTTACCTAAATCAAGACAAAGCGATATTTTGGGAATGTGTTAAGTAGACTCCAGGTTCATTCTCATAAAAACCTGCAGTGAACCTTACATTGGCTAACTGAGAAATTTGCACTTTAATGTGGACAATTTTGAGCGAAATAAATGCCTTGCTACATACTCACTTTGATGTTTATAGTGTCTTTTGCTGATTAATTAATAAATTTTGTGAAATTTATTTGTTTCAAACGAGTTTGAAGTTAGTTAAGCATTAGAATTCGTGTTTTTTGAGGGACTAATTCGATTTTATCGACTAATTTAACCGGTTAACGTTGTATAAAACTTTCATAACAATTAAAATGTAATTGAGTTGAACGATAATGGCGAATCAGACACGGCTATCCCGTAGTTTACGTTGCTAAATTACTTTAATGCCTTAAATGACATACTTGACGTTGGTAAGTAAGCAGTCTGCCAATGTCCACAATAACTGTCATCAATCCAGCTTCCATTTAAGGAAACATTTCCTCAAATCACAACTTCTATTTAATAAAAAAAATAGCCTACTTTCTCATCAATCCAACTTCTATTTCAGGAAAAAATTATTTTTCATCAAACGAATTTTTATTTAAGCAAACAATTATGCTCATCAATCCAACTTCAACTTACAGAAACAATTATTTTCATCAATCCAGCATCTACTAAAGCAAAATTTAATCAATCCAGCATCTATTTATGTAAACAATTAGTTCCCTCAATCCAGCTTTTATTCATACAAAGAATTAGTTTCATCAATCCAACTTCCATTTAGGCAAACAATTATTTTCATCAATCCAGATTCCATTTTAAATTGACAGTAGAAAGTAATTTAGCAACCTAAACTACGGTATTACCTCGGCAGATACGGCGGAGCGCTGCGAGGATAATTGCATTATTTGCCAATCTGTTGGTAGTCCTCGTTCTGTTATTTCACCAGTTTTTTTGGTGTTGGTGTGTCTGTCAATCATGTTTTGGGAGCTCAGTGGTTAATTAAGGTTCTAGCATCGCTCTGATACTCGAATTCAATAGACGAATTAATAAGTATAAGCAGTCTGTTATTCGGACGAATGGAAATAATTGCCACCTTGTGGTCCAGGAATGGTATTGTCTCAGACTGTTTTCAGACCATTCGTTGACCTGCAGCAACCACACACACTGCCAATGTTGACTGGATCTTCTTTGGCACAATGGTTGGTTTTATCATGAAGAATCTAAACCACATCCAAATTAGGGTAGCTTCTTACATAATTTAAGCAACATTGGGTGAGTATCAGCCACCCGCAGATATTCGTATGTGGCCCATTGTTGATCTGAACCCAGGTGACAAGTCATCCTGTCTACTTTGTCTTTTGTGGTGCAGCCAAGTTGAACATGGTCACACCATGTATTGATCAGCTACTGATTATTAAGGCTGTGGAGGTCATTGAATGCCACAATCTGAACATTGTTTGAAGGCTTGGTGGGTTTCATATTATCATGAGCTAACTTGGCAGTGTAGGCTCTGTCATGGGTGGTTCTGGCATTGCTGAGGTTTTGAAAAGTTGCTATTGTCCTCACACAGTTATTCACATGCTAGCAGGGAAAGCATATAATCATGCAGTCCATGGGGACTTGTTGCTGGATTCTGCTTTGATTATGCATGATTTGATCAATTGTGATTCTGACTAGTGCAATGCTTTTAGTAAAGCCGACATTGATGCCTCAGGCAATTGTATGATGGTGTTAGGAAAGGAACTGGAACCACCACAGTGTTTGATACAGTTAGGCAATGCACTCGAGGAGCTCAATATAGCAATATCAGCAAAGTCAAGACTGGCAAAGTTGTGGGTGTGATTTGCAGTATATAAAAATTTTCAAACATTGAAGGCATTCCTTGATTGAGATGTTAAAGCTGTTTATTGCAACTGGACACAGCAACTATGCCAGAGAAACAGCCATGACTGCATCAAAAATTTAATGATGATGGTTACCACATGGTGCACATATAATATATTATACTGGACAGGCTTATCAACAGATGTAGCTACTGAACATTCATCAAAGATGGGTTCCTTCAATGAATGCTGTGAAGAGTAGGGGTGGACTTACACATGGCAGGGGAATGACAAAGATGGGTTTGTAAGTGCGGAACTATCTATGCATAACCGAAGTCTCTCACTGGTGATGATGAGTGTCAGAATGAGTCAAAACATGGGAGGAGGTGATAATGGAGGAAACGGAGGAGGTGCGAATGGAGGAAAGGGAGGAGGTGATAATGGAGGAAAGGGAGGAGGTGGGAATGGAGGAAAGGGAGGAGGTGATAATGGAGGAAAGGGAGGAGGTGATAATGGAGGAAAGGGAGGAGGTGCGAATGGAGGAAAGGGAGGAGGTGCGAATGGAGGAAAGGGAGGAGGTGCGAATGGAGGAAAGGGAGGAGGTGATGGATTGGAGGAAAGGGAGGAGGTGATAATGGAGGAAACGGAGGAGGTGCGAATGGAGGAAAGGGAGGAGGTGATAATGGAGGAAAGGGAGGAGGAGGTGGGAATGGAGGAAAGGGAGGAGGTGATAATGGAGGAAAGGGAGGAGGTGCGAATGGAGGAAAGGGAGGAGGTGCGAATGGAGGAAAGGGAGGAGGTGATAATGGAGGAAAGGGAGGAGGTGCGAATGGAGGAAAGGGTGGAGGTGATAATGGAGGAAAGGGAGGAGGTGGGAATGGAGGAAAAGAGGAGGAGGTGCGAATGGAGGAAAGGGAGGAGGTGCGAATGGAGGAAAGGGAGGAGGTGATAATGGAGGAAAGGGAGGAGGTGATAATGGAGGGAAAAGGGGGGAGGTGATAATGGAGGAAAGGGAGGAGGTGCAAATGGAGGAAAGGGAGGAGGAATGGAGGAAAGGGAGGAGGTGATAATGGAGGAAACGGAGGAGGTGGGAATGGAGGAAAGGAAGAGGTGATAATGGAGGAAAGGGAGGAGGTAGAATGGAGGAAACGGAGGAGGTGGAAATGGAGGAAAGGGAGGAGGAGGATAGTGGAGGAAAGGGAGGAGGTGATAATGGAAGAAAGGGAGGAGGTGATAATAGAGGAAAGGGAGGAGTTGATAATGGAGGAAAGGGAGGAGGTGCGAATGGAGGAAAGGGAGGAGGTGATAATGGAGGAAAGGGAGGAGGAGCAGAATGGAGGAAAGGGAGGAGGAGCGAATGGAGGAAAGGGAGGAGGTGATAATGGAGGAAAGGGAGGAGGTGCGAATGGAGGAAAGGGAAGAGGTGGAATGGAGGAAAGGGTGGAGGTGATAATGGAGGAAAGTGGAGAGGAAAGGGAAGAGGTGAAAATGGAGGAAAGGGAGGAGGTGAAAATGGAGGAAAGGGAGGAGGTGCGAATTGAAATGGAGGAGCTGGAGGTGAAAGCGGGAAGATGAAAACGGGAAAGGGAGGAGGTGAAAATGGAGGAAAGGGAGGAGGTGCGAATGGAGGAAAGGGAGGAGGTGCGAATGGATGGAGGAAGAGTGAAATGGAGGAAAGGGAAGAGGTGAAAATGAAAAAGGAGGAGGTGCGAATGGAGGAAAGCGGGAGGAGGTGCGAATGGAGGAAAGGGAGGAGGTGCGAATGGAGGATGAAGGAATGGAGAAGGAATGGAGGGAAGCGGAGGAGGTGGGAATGGAGGAAAGGAGGAGGTGCGGAATGGAGAAAAGGGAAGACTGTAATGTTAGCAAGGGAGGAGGTCATCTGGAGGAAATTGAAGAGGTGCAGAATGCTGGTAGGACCAGCTGTCACTGGAAAGCTAAGATGTAGTTGGAGTCGTTTTTGATTTTGAATGCAGACAATACTAAGAGAGGAAGAGAGCGAAATGAAGGGAAAGGAAAGGAAGAGAGCGAAATGGAGGAAAGGGAGGAAGAGGAGCCGGAAAGGGAAGAAAGGGAAGAGGAGCGAAATGGAGGAAAGGGAGGAAGAGAGTGAAAATGGAGGAAAGGGAGGAGAGCAAAATGGAGGAAAGTAGGAAGAGAGTGAAATGGAGGAAAGGGAGGAAGAGAGTGGAAATGGATGAAAGGGAGGAAGAGGAGCGGGAAATGGAGGAAAGGGAGGAAAGAGAGAGGCGAAATGGAGGAAACGGAGGAAAAGTGCGAAATGAAGGAAAGCGAAGAAGAGAGCGAAATGGAGGAAAGGGAGGAAGTGCAGAATGGAGAAATGGAGTGAAAAAGGGAGGAAAGGAAGCGAAATGGAGGAAAGGGAGGAAGAGGTGCGAAATGGAGGAAGAGAGGGAAATGGAGGAAAGGGAGGTAGAGAGCGAATGGGATAAAGGGAGGAAGAGAGCGAAATGAAGGAAGGAGAAATGGGGACAGAGAGTGAAATGGAGGAAAGGGAGGTAGAGAGCGAAATGGAGGAAAGGGAGGACGAGAGCGAAATGGAGGAAAGGGAGGGAGAGGTGCGCAATGGAGTGAAAGGGAGGAAGAGAGCGAAATGAAGGAAAGGGAGGTTAGAGAGCGAAATGGAGGAAAGGGAAAGGAAGAGAGCGAAATGGAGGAAAGGGAGGAAGAGGATGGAAATGGAGGAAAGATGGAGGAAGAGGTGCGAAATGGAGGAAAAGGAGGAGGAGGTGCGAAATGGAGGAAAGGGATGAAGAGAGCGAAATGGAGGAAAGGAGGAGGAGCGAAATAGAGGGTAAGAAGGAAGAGGTGAGAAATGGAGGAAAGGGAGGAAGAGGTGCGAAATGGAGGAAAGGGAGGAAGAGCGAAATGGAACGAAAGGGAAGAAGAGAGCGAAATGGAGGAAAGGGAGGAAGATGGAGGAAATGATGGAGGAAAGGGAGGAAGAGAGCGAAATAAAGGAAACGGAGGAGGAAGAGAGCAAAATGGAGGAAAAGGGAGGAAGAGGTGCGAAACGGAGGAAATGGAGGAAGAGAGGAAATGAAGGAAAGAGGAGGAATGGAGAGCGAAATGGAGGAAATGGAGGAAGGGAGGAGTGAAATGGAGGAAAGGGAGGAAGAGAGCGAAATGGAGGAAAGAGAGGAAGAGTGCGAATGGAGGAAAGCGGAGGAGGTGACGAATGGGAGGAAGGGAGGAAGAGTGCGAAATGGAGGAAAGGGGGGAAGAGAACGAAATGTAGAGAAAGTAAGGAGGAAGAAGAGGCGACTTGGAAGAAAGGGAAGAGGAAGAGGTGCGAAATGGAGGGTGAAAAGGGAGGAAGGAGAGCGCAATGGAGGAAAGGGAGGAGAGAGCGAAATGGAGGAAATGGTGGAACGGAGAGAGGGAAATGGAGCGAATGGAGGAGGAGAGCGAAATGGAGGAAAGGGAGGAGGTGCGAATGGAGGAAAGGGAGGAGGTGCGAATGGAGGAAAAGGGAGGAGGTGAAAATGGAGGAAGGGAAGAGGTGATAATGGAGGAAAGGGAGGAGGTGAAAATGGAGTGAAAGGGAAGAGGTGATAATGGAGGAAAGGGAGGAGGTGAAAATGGAGGAAAGGGAAGAGGTGATAATGGAGGAAAGGGAGGAGGTGAAAAATGGAGGAAAGGGAAGAGGTGATAATGGAGGAAAGGGAGGAGGTGAAAATGGAGGAAAAAGGAAGAGGTGGTAATGGAGAAAAGGGAGGAGGTGCGAATGGAGGAAAGGAGGAGGTGATAATGGAGGAAAGGGGGAGGAGGTGAAAATGGAGGAAAGGGAAGGAGGTGATAATGGAGGAAAGGGAAGAGGTGATAATGGAGGAAAGGGAAGAGGTGATAATGGAGGAAAGGGAAGAGGTGAGCGAAATGGAGGAAAGGGAAGAGGTGATAATGGAGGAAAGGGAAGAGGTGATAATGGAGGAAAGGGAAGAGGTGAAAATGGAGGAAAGGGAAGAGGTGATAATGGAGGAAAGGGAGGAGGTGAAAATGGAGAGAAAGGGAGAGAGGTGATAATGGAGGAAAGGGAAGAGGTGATAATGGAGGAAAGGGAGGAGGTGAAAATGGAGGAAAGGGAAGAGGTGATAATGGAGGAAAGGGAGGAGGTGAAAATGGAGGAAAGGGAAGAGGTGATAATGGAGGAAAGGGAGGAGGTGAGGTGAAAATGGAGGAAAGGGAACAAGGTGGTAATGGAGGAAAGGGAGGAGGTGATAATGGAGGAAAGGGAGGAGGTGCGAATGGAGGAAAGGGAGGAGGTGATAATGGAGGAAAGGGAGGAGGTGAAAATGGAGGAAAGGGAAGAGGTGATAATGGAGGAAAGGGAAGAGGTGATAATGGAGGAAAGGGAGGAGGTGATAATGGAGGAAAGGGAAGAGGTGAAAATGGAGGAAAGGGAAGAGGTGAAAATGGAGGAAAGGGAAGAGGTGATAATGGAGGAAAGGGAAGAGGTGAAAATGGAGGAAAGGGAAGAGGTGATAATGGAGGAAAGGGAGGAGGTGATAATGGAGGAAAGGAGGAGGTGCGAATAATGGAGGAAAGGGAAGAGCTGATAATGGAGGAAAGGGAAGAGGTGAAAATGGAGGAAAGGGAAGAGGTGATAATGGAGGAAAGGGAGGAGGTGAAAATGGAGGAAAGGGAAGAGGTGCGAATGGAGGAAAGGGAGGAGGTGATAATGGAGGAAAGGGAAGAGGTGATAATGGAGGAAAGGGAGGAGGTGATAATGGAGGAAAGGGAGGAGGTGCGAATGGAGGAAAGGGAAGAGGTGATAATGGAGGAAAGGGAGGAGGTGAAAATGGAGGAAAGGGAAGAGGTGATAATGGAGGAAAGGGAGGGAGGTGAAAATGGAGGAAAGGGAAGAGGTGATAATGGAGGAAAGGGAGGAGGTGAAAATGGAGGAAAGGGAAGAGGTGATAATGGAGGAAAGGGAGGAGGTGATAATGGAGGAAAGGGAGGAGGTGCGAATGGAGGAAAGGGAGGAGGTGATAATGGAAGAAAGGGAAGAGGTGATAATGGAGGAAAGGGAGGAGGTGAAAATGGAGGAAAGGGAAGAGGTGATAATGGAGGAAAGGGAGGAGGTGATAATGGAGGAAAGGGAAGAGGTGATAATGGAGGAAAGGGAAGAGGTGATAATGGAGGAAAGGGAGGAGGTGAAAATGGAGGAAAGGGAAGAGGTGATAATGGAGGAAAGGGAGGAGGTGCGAATGGAGGAAAGGGAGGAGGTGATAATGGAGGAAAGGGAGGAGGTGAAAATGGAGGAAAGGGAGGAGGTGCGAATGAAGGAAAGGAAAGGGAGGAGGTGATAATGGAGGAAAGGGAGGAGGTGATAATGGAGGAAAGGGAGGAGGTGAAAATGGAGGAAAGGGAGGAGGTGCGAATGGAGGAAAGGGAGGAGGTGATAATGGAGGAAAGGGAGGAGGTGATAATGGAGGAAAGGGAGGAGGTGATAATGGAGGAAAGGGAGGAGGTGCGAATGGAGGAAAGGGAGGAAGTGCGAATGGAGGGTAAGGAGGAAGTGAGAGTCAATCCATGTGAAATCGTCAAAATTAATGTGTTAAATACCTTGTAAGTGACCGTGTCTCAGATTTGACTGTAATTTTTGCTATTTTATTGTTTGATCATTATGTTTGGCCATGTACCTGCATTGGATCATCAGCATCATCACCATCACCGCCACCATCATCATCAGTTTCTGACGCCAGCCATTTGGCGGCGATGGGTACGAATAAATGATCTCCTTTTCCTCGGACATTTGTCAAGTTCATTGTTTCCCTTAGTGCCAAAGTTATTTGTCCTCCTCATTTATATGGTTTATCCAGCATTGTCTGGCTCTGCCTTAGTATCTTTTTCCTTTGAATCTTGCATGTAGTGCAGTTGGATGGTAGGCGGTGAAGTTGCATTCTCTCTATAATTATGTCGAAACCATCTAAATGTTCGTTGAACGACTTTGTCTAGCAGAGTTGGTTCGATCCATAATGCCGTCTAATGCCAGAGTTTCTTATTTTCTGAAGTCTTGAAATCCCTGCAATCTTCCGCAGTAAACTAATTTCTGCTGTAATAATAATATTCTTTTCTTGTCTTGCTTTCGCACTGGCCAACATTCCGACCCGTAGACTAGAGGCAAATCGGTTGTATCTTCGTCTCGTATAATTAGCCTAATTATCTTTGTCTGTTTTTGGTCTTGGTGAATAGTAATAGGATTGCAAGGGGTGTTCAGGCACGAAAGAGGACGTTTTTCGCCTCGCAAGATATAATTAAAATTATGAAATTATTTAATTTCCCAAAGAACTGATGTAAATTGTTAGTACTTTTAACCAATAAGATGGTATCCAAAATGCACTATTATACACACCCAAATAAAACGTTCCTTAATTACAGCCTCTTCCCAGACCCCTCCCCTCAGAGAGGTTGGAATCTGCGTAATTTTTGGGAAGCTCTGGTTACGCCATTGCTAGATGGTGTTAGACGGTTAGTTTACCTAATATTAAAACTAGTACCTAAGTTATTATAATTTTGTAACTTAATAATAACATTTCCACTTTTTTCATTTGCAATTTTTCCTTTCTTAGCTTTTCAGCGCTGTACGCACGTGCGTAAATGCGTACGTCTACCGGCGCCTCTGCACAGACACACAGGCGGTAACTAGGATTAGGCAATTACGAAACTGCGTACAGATTTTAACAGCTCTCAAAAAATGCAAACCATTTAATTACTTATGGACCTTCTAGGTTACTACTTTTCGTTGAATTTCTAAATCTAGATAACAATTTTTGTCCGATGAGAGCGCAGATATCAGTAGAACAGAACAGATATCGATCTGCTTTTAATACGATTTGTTGATGGCGGGAACAACTCCGGTTCTCAGTATGGGTAAAGAGCAATTTATAACTTCATCCAAACGCGTGACACCAATATAGCGAAAATTTTGTGACACTGGTCAAGCAGCAGCTACTGTAATATCCATCTAAAGCTGACGCCAAATCTGCCTTTGCCTGCTGATTCCCTGGCAATCACCCTGGACGAATTTAGCCCGTGGCCGAAATTACCCCGTCTTCCCCTACAGATCCAATTCCGGTTGCCCGAGAGACCAGCGAGAGGAGGCAGAGGATCCTAATATCGGCCACGATGCCGCCTCATTAGGCCTAATTATTCGATGGGAATCTTTCAGTGTATTACACAGCATAATTAACTTAGTTTTCCTTATAGTAATTAATAATTACGCTACCCGTGCCCTGATAATCTCCGACTACCTGCGAATTGTAGCAGAGTAAGGTGCATGGGGAATTAGTTGTGAATTACTTAGGGATGTGAAACGATTTTACCAGTCAAACATCCGCACTATAATTACCGTCGTCAAAATGGTAAAATATTGTAAAAATCATTTAAATGGTAAATACCTAAAAGTTTTATTTCTTTTCACTTAGGGCCTAAATATCAGAATGAATATTATATAAGTAACAATATTCACTTAAGGTTTTCAATGCCAGCTTTATTCACAAGATTGTAGCTGCTGATCATAGGCTTGGTGTTGCACAGATATGCCCTATGCACTTTGCTGTGTAAAATTCTTTCTTTCTGTTCATGCGCTCATCACTCTGGTGTCGATCGCATGTCTCACTGTTACACTGTATTTCTCCATTCGCTTCGATCCTGTGCCACCACACATCCTTTGCACATCCAGTTTGCACTAATCCCTACACCATCAAGCCATTCCCTGTTTGGTCTATCTCTTTAATTTCTGTGCCGTCGGTCATTCAGAACGTTTTGATCATTCTGGTATTGTCCATAGAGAAGCACGTGCTTATGGTTTTCATGAAGCGCCATCTGTGGTTTGTCTGTTGCAGTCGATGGAGGCGGATGTGAAGAAGACTGAGGTGCTCTTGTGTCGACTTCTGCCGAAGAGCATCGTCGATGACCTGAAGACGGAAAAGTCGGTCCTGGCCGAGTGCTACCAGTTGGTCACCATCTTCTTCAGCGATATCGTCGGATTCACCAAGATTTCAGCCTCTTCTACACCGATGCAGGTCATACATATAGACTAGTATCGTCTGCATCAGTGCTAATTATGTATGGGTCCGAGTGATGGTTACCGGGCCACGGATTGAATGGTAACCAGAAACACAATTTTGATCATACTCAAAAAAAATATGAAATTTATAATGTCTGAAGTTAACTTAAAGCAATATTTTTACTTATATTTAAAACACAGTGTTCATACGTAATAATCTTTTGTAGACATGCAACAATAAAAAAAATTATAGCTGTAATAAGAGGTGACAATATTATGACATAAACATGTCAGATAATGTAGTAGTAGCCTAGCAGCAGCAGCAGCAGCAGCAGCAGCAGCAGCAGCAGTAGTAGTAGTAGTAGTAGTAATAGTAGGCTATGGTAATAATAAAAATAATAATAGTATTATAGTAATAATAATAGTAATAATAACAACAACAATAATAATAACAATGATCATCATCGTTATGGTTCACCGTGTCACAGGTCGTGGAGTTTCTGGACAAGCTGTACACGGAGTTCGACAGCCGCATCGATCTGTACGACGTTTATAAGGTGGAGACGATCGGCGATGCCTACATGATCGTCAGTGGCTGTCCTCGGACGAATGGCCTTCGACATGCCGGCGAATTAGCCACCTTGGCCCTCGACCTCCTCCACATGACGACCGACTTCGTCATTCCACACAAGCCACACGGAAAGCTCATGCTCCGAATAGGACTCCACACCGGTAGGAATAGGTCCTATAATACTCCTATAGAATAATAATTACGTTCATTATTATAAATTCAAAACAATATAGGAAATGGATGACACTGAAGAACACCTTCTAATGTAGATTCTATGTACATATGTGTAGTATGCATGCATGCATATATGCATACATGTATGTGTGTACAGTGTGTATGCATTTGGGATGTATTCATGTACGTATGTACATGTATGCATCTATGTACATGTATGCATGTATGTTTGCATGCTAGAATGTGTGTATGTATGTATGTATGTATGTATGTATGTATGTATGTATGTATGTATGTATGTATGTATGTATGTATGTATGTATGTATGTATGTATGTATGTATGTATGTATGTATGTATGTATGTATGTATGTATGTACATGTATGTATGTATGTATGTATGTATGTATGTATGTATGTATGTATGTATGTATGTATGTATGTATGTATGTATGTATGTATGTATGTATATATGTTTGCATCTATGTATGTATGTATGGCGTTTAAATGATCGAGGCTATGTGCTGTGCGTAGGTCCGTGCGTGGCTGCTGTGGTTGGGGTTCAGATGCCTCGCTATTGTCTTCTCGGTGAAACCGTCAACATAGCATCGCGAATGGAGTCGACTGGACAAGGTACGCTCTGAATCAATGGGGTGGGGTGGGGGTGGGGGGTGGGGGTGGGGGAAGGGCATGTGGGCTAATGTCTAGATATGGCCAAAGCGCCCAGTGTCATAGAACGCAGTCTTGGTTCTTGTTCTGTTACATTAATGTGGCCTTCTGGAAGTAATCGGACAACATTTTCTGGTGGCTGGCGACAGTGAATGCTCTTTTACGCCAGACAATTCATGTCCTTGAGAGCATTCTACAGCTACACTAGAGTGTCTGATGATGATCCTACCAAACAATGCGTTGTAATGTTTTGACCTTCGATGGACTCTTAAAATGGCCGTGTGGTTACGACGTATGCACATAGGCCTAACATAAAAACCACACATGTCTGGATAAACTCTGAAGCATAGGATTTTCCCCAAAATAGACAATTTGCTCACCTAGCACGCAGATGCTCTTTGTGGTTGGGCAGCTTGGGCTATAATCCATATAGCTCATTTTTTACGTTTAAAAAAAATATTTTAAAAGAAAGCTGCAGTTTTGCTAAATCCGTTCAATTGAATTTGAACACAGCAGCTTCACAGTAGATTATTATAATTTATATCAACAGTCTTGCAAAATTTAATTTAATTTTCATAAATGAAACTTAAACCGTTTTCAACCGGTATCAATATAAATAGTTTCACGTCCTCAATGTGTGTCCGTGCTGTTTCTGCCCAGCTCTACGGATTCAAGTGAGTGCAGACTGTAAAGAAATACTCGATGGATTGGGCAACTACGAGTTTGAAGATCGTGGTCAAGTGGAAGTCAAGGTCGGTCAAAGCTAAAAGGCAGTTTGCATAGACGTACACTGTAGTAGGCTATACTACGTTTTTGCAAACGGCCGTTTAGCTATAGAATCTATAGATGTTCATATTTTTACAGGGCCTGTTAAGGAGAGCTGTTAATGCGAGATGTTAAGACGGGATTGTGGCTCATCATTATTTCTTTTAGGAGATTTATATAACGCCTCTTCGTGGTTATCTAATCAGAAGCGCTTCCGACTTAACCCCGGCTAAAAAGAGAACAAAAGCCGAATTCCTATATAGGCCTACTACACTGTGTAGGAACATTGCTTTCGTCCTACAGCTTCCGTGTTATAGAGATGTGTGGGCCATTTGGATGGTTCCTCCACCATCATCGCCAATCACCCACCATCATCTGTCTCAGGCTCCTTTATCTATCAAGGCTTTCCACTCAAAGTTAGTCTCTCCTTTTCGAGAACTCTTACCCCGACGGTTCGAATCATCTGATCATGTACTTTCTAATGCTCTACCTAAACGACACCCACTTTAACATCTGCTGTGTCCCTCTGATTCTCTGGAAACCGAACTCGGACCTCCATCGGACTACTCTTTTGGACATAAGCTGGAAAAGCTGTTCGCGCTCTTTTAATTGTTTAGCGCCCTATTTTAAGATTTAATGCAATTTAATAGACTTATTCTATAATATGCAACAATGGTAATACAAGTCGGTGTACACATAAAACCCATTGTCTTAGAATTACCCCATAATGACAAGTGTACGTTCGTGATGTGTACCTGTTCAGGAGAACGTGTTTCTGAGGACGTACTGGTTGACCGGGAAGGACGGATATCGATTCAGTGTGGAGAAGGACGTCTGCCTGTACATTCCGAAGAAGGTCAAACTGGACAGGGTGGTCGTCAGGAAGATGGAGCCCAAAATAGAAGTCTCCCAGCAGCCATAAGCCTAACTTTTTATTGCCACGGTGGTCTACGTCCGATCACCACCACTTTTAAAAGTGCTGGTGTCAGTCACCACCAATTCTTGACCATGTGCTGAAATATCTGTTTGTGACATGACAGCGTTATTTTACAATTTGAAGCAAGTTCAAGCAACGACAATTAACGGCGTTGTAATATTGCATACTTTGTCTAACTACCGGTATCGCAATGTTGATAGACATGCCTTCACGCAGGCCAGTGTGATTCTCCTTACAGATTTCATTTTAGTTATAGTTACAGTTATAGTTAATGGTTTTTTATTTTAGTTATAGTTATAGTTATAGTTAGTATTATATTTTAGTTATAGTTATAGTTATAGTTAATGGATTTTTATTTTAGTTAATTTTAGTTACTACTTAGTTACAATAATTAAGGTTATAAGAAAAATTGTGCGTACTAACACGCTCTTTCACAATTTGCTCAGAGCTTTGAAAGCCTTTGAAGCATGAGTGCATTCAGCTTCATGAATACACGAGTTTCCAAAGTAACTGACAAATTGCATAATAAAAATGTCGCATTTTTCGTTCTCATTTATGTCGAATCGTCCATATTGCACTTCCTATTTTTATTTTTTGCATTAACGAAAATAAAGATGAATTTTCGTTATTGTTATTTTCGTTATAGTTATAGTTATAGTTAATGATATTTTTAGTTATAGTTATAGTTATCGTTAACGAAATCATTTTATTTTCGTTAACGAACATTTTCGTTATCGTTATCGTTAACGAGAATCACACTGACGCAGGCTTACTTACTTATTGTTCCGTTACATATATTGGTGTTATAATGCATATCTTGTAGTTGATAAAGTTACTCCCTTGGCAACAACAATCGAACAAAAGCCTCTGTCACACATCACGTAAAGCGTGGCGATGGTGAAAATCAACAGGGTCGAGTCCATAGGGCATAGCCTAATGCAGACATTCTAAAATCAGATTCAATTATAGGCACCTACAGACTATGATAGAGTAGGAGGCAAACCGATAGTGTGGGAGGCAAACCGATAGTGTAGGAACAACACCGATAGTGTAGGAGCAAAACCGATAGAGTAGGAACAAAACCGATAGAGTAGGAACAAAACCGATAGAGTAGATGGCAAACCGATAGTGTGGGAGGCAAACCGATAGTGTAGGAACAACACCGATAGTGTAGGAGTAAAACCGATAGAGTAGGAACAAAACCGACAGTGTAGGAACAAAACCGATAGTGTGGGAGGCAAACCGATAGTGTAGGAACAACACCGATAGTGTAGGAGCCAAACCGATAGAGTAGGAACAAAACCGATAGAGTAGGAACAAAACCGATAGAGTAGATGGCAAACCGATAGTGTGGGAGGCAAACCGATAGTGTAGGAACAACACCGATAGTGTAGGAGTAAAACCGATAGTGTAGGAGCCAAACCGATAGAGTAGGAACAAAACCGATAGAGTAGATGGCAAACCGATAGTGTAGGAGCCAAACCGATAGTGTAGAGCCAAACCGATAGAGTAGGAACAAAACCGATAGAGTAGATGGCAAACCGATAGTGTAGGAGCCAAACCGATAGTGTAGGAACAAAACCGATAGTGTAGGAACAACACCGATAGTGTAGGAGTAAAACCGATAGTGTATAGGAACAAAACCGATAGTGTAGTAAGAAAAGCGATAGTGTTGGAACAAAACCGATAGCGTAGGAGGCCAAACCGATAGAGTAGATGGCAAACCGATAGTGTAGGAGCCAAACCGATAGTGTAGGAACAAAACCGATAGTGTAGGAACATTTCCGATAGAGTAGGAGACAAACCGATAGTGTAAGAGGCAAACCGATAGAGTATATATAGGAGGCCAACCGATAGAGTATATATAGGAGGCAAACCGATAGTGTAGGAACAAAACTAATAGTGCAGCAACAAAACCGATAGTGTAGGAACAAAACCGATAGTACAAGAACCGATAGTGTAGGAATAAAACCGATAGTGTAGGAATAAAACCGATAGAGTAGGAGGCAAACCGATAGTGTAGAAGGCAAACCGATAGTGTAGGAACAAAACCGATAGTGTAGGAGACAAAACCGATAGTGTAGGAACAAAACCGATAGTGTAGGAACAAAACCGATAGTGAAGGTAGCGTAGGAACAAAACCGATAGAGTAGGAGGCAAGCCGATAGTGTAAGAGGCAAACAGATAAGTTAAAGGATTGTGATCGGTAAAGATGTGAACTTTAGATCCAATGATTATCTCTTTTAACTTATTTAGAGCCCAAACAATAGCATAGGCTTCTTTCTCTACAGTTGCCCATCTCTTCTGGGTGTCAGTCAGCTTCTGACTTATAAATGACACAGGGCGCTCTATTCCCTTATCATCCATCTTGCCTTTAATTGACACTTCTCACATGATTTGCAAAATATCACTATATCTCTTCTCATCTTTGGCCACGTAAAAGACAACTTTATTCGTTCTCTAGTTTTCTCTTCTCCAAGATGTCCTCCAAATACTGATTCGTGAGCCAATTCCATCACTTTCATTCGTCGCTCTTTTGGTAACACCAATTGATATATCGTTTGCTCTAATATTCGATATCTCTTGTACAGTAAGCCATTTACCACGCAGAATTCAGATTCTTTATCATTTTCTTGAAACAAATCTGCTATCTCCACATCACATTCATTATCCTCTTTCGTTTCATTTAGATTACCATTCTTGCATGCAGCCATCTCTTGTTCACTCATCTCTGCTGTTATACCGTCTTGTATTAAACTTTGTTGATCATCGCTTTCGTTTTCCTCTTCACTTGAACTTTCAGTTTCACTTTCCTCTTCGACTTCTATCACTTTCTTTCGCTGACTCTGCAATCTCGTCGTTACATTCGCTTGCACATCTCCTTGTATCATTTTCACTTGTGGCACGGCTTTAAGTTCTGCAATGATTTCTGGATGCAACAAGAATCTTTCTGTGCTTCCCATTTTTGCAATACTAGCACACATCAATGTCACATACGGTGTAAGTGAACATTTGACTTTATGCGGAATTACCTCTTCTTCCACATCGTTACAACACAGCCTTACATCAACTTTCACTAACTTTGCAGGAATGGCATCTCCTGCCACGCATTGTAAGTTCACTTTTCCAATCTGCTCCACCTTCATGCCTTCCAGTAATTCTTCACTAATCACCGGAACCTCTGCTCCAGAATCAATCAGTGCTTTTACTTTCATTGGTTCTTTTCCTGCTGTTCCACGAATCTCTACCTCGACGTACTGCAATACCACTTTCTTCAATGCTGTACTTTCATCTCTTCCAACCATTTCTTTCTGCATTCCATTGTGCAATAGAATTTCTTTCTGAATATCAGGTGAAAGGTGACATTTCATCACTGACTTTACTTCAGTTTCATTTTTCTGATGTTCTGTGGCTTGACTTTCAGAATTATCAACCACTTGAATTCGATTCACCCTCGAATGTTCTTGTTTTCCATAATTTGAGGCTGTAACAGGAACTGGACAGAATTTCATCAAATGCCTGTCTGATCCACAGTTATGACAACGTTTCACCACTGCACCTCGTTGTTCGATGCTTTCTTTTCTCTTATATGGAGTAAACGATGCATTGCCTTCTCTTGCGACAAACCTTGGTGGTGATTTGTTATATACCGGACGTTGTCTGGCCATCATCGATTCTCTATTCTCGTGAACAACCGGAGAATTTGGTTTCACTTCTGCACCTCTGAACTGATTTCCTGTTTCTTGATTGCTCTTCCAATGAAAACCAAAATTTGGAGTGAACTGTTGATTTCTTTTGCCATTAGGAACAAAACCAAAACTTGTCTTATTCGGAATTGCCAAACCAATTCGATTATTAACATGAATGTCCGCTAGGTCTGCCACAACACTAGCTTCGTAACAATCAGTTCCTTCCTTCGACAACACAAACTGTAGTGGACCTGGTGGTAGTGATTCTTTCAACTTATCCGCCACTAACAAATCAAACAGTTTCTCAAAATTCTTATCCACTTTGCGACTTTTCACATAATAGTTCAACAAGTTCTTCAGCCTAGCTGTAAACATTGTATACGTTTCTTCAGCTGTCTTCTTCGCATCAATAAACTTCGATCTGTACTCTCTCGGTGTCAACTTGAATTCTTTTAACAAGTGCTGTTTCACGACCTGATAATCGTCTAAATCATCGAATGACAATCTGTTTAGAACAGTTCTAGCTTTCGGAGTCATCAATGGCAATAGTAACTTCACCCAGAATTGTTCCTGCACGTTGAAACTACGAAACGCATTCTCAACCGTTTCGAAATATAATGGCACCTCCATCATATCGTTTGGCATTTTAGGTAACACGTGTTTCATGGCATCACCAATTTTCTTTATTTTCGAAACCATCGTTTCACTTTCTTCCTGTTTCCTTTTCTGTTCTTCTCGTTCTTCTTGCCTTCTTTGTTCTTGTGCTTCTCTATTTTGCTTCTCCTCTTTGAGTTGTGCTTCTTTTAATGCTATTTTTTGTTGTTCCAACTTTAAACGTTCTTGTCTTTCCGCTTCCGCCTTCTCCATGCTTTCTTTCTGTAATTTCAGTTCTTCTTGTCTAACCTGTTCTGCTCGCTCCAACTCTGAAATTCGCACTTTTTCCTTTTCTTCTTCACGTAGTCTCTTCTCTTCAATCTGTTGCTGACGTATCTCTTCGTCACTTTTCCGCGCCTTTTCAAATTCAATCATCTGCTCTAATCTTCTCCTTTCAGCATCTTCTCTATCTTTTCTCAATTGCTCTAATTGAATTTCAAATTGCTGCCTTTGCAATTCTTCTTTCTCTCTTTGAAGACGTAATTCTTCCAGTCTTACATTCTCTGCTTTCTCTTCTTTCTCTCTCTGAAGACGTAATTCTTCCTGTCGCATTTCTTTCTCCTCTTGTCTTATACGCTCTGCTTCTTCTCTTCGTTTCTCCTCTCTTTCTTTCTCTTCTTGTCTTACACGTTCTGCTTCTTCTCTTCGTTTCTCCTCTCTTTCTTTCTCTTCTTGTCTTGTCATCATCATCCATTGCATCATCGTCTCCATAGACATAGGCCCAGGCGGTTTCTCAGTAACCTTTTCCACAGCACCGCCGACAGCACCTTCTTCTTCCTCTGCTTCTTCTTTAAGCCAGACTTCAGCTAACGCTTCTAGCATGTCTTCACGTGACATATCTTTAAGTTTCTCTTCTTCAAAACCAGCCTTTAACAAGCGCTGTTTTAATCTTTCAGAAGACATCTTCTTCAGTTCTGCTTGTTTCTTGACACTTAATTTCTCCATCTTACTTCTTTACTTCAGTGCTGTCCTTTCTGGAAAACACGAGTTTTCTTTTGTGTTTGAAGTATTGGGGATTGTTCTTTGTTTGATAACAACAAACTTTTATACCTTTGTCGTTGAGGCTTACGTTGTCGTAGATTTACCAGTGATTTGAATGCGTATTCACCAGTCGACGTTGTTTCAAATCTCCGACGTTGTTTCGAATCTCCAGACGTTGTTTCGAATCCCAGACGTTGTTTCGAATTCCAGACGTTGTTTCGAATCCCAGACGTTGTTTCGAATCCCAGACGTTGTTTCGAATCCCAGACGTTGTTTCGAATCCCACCGCTGTCACCAAATATGTCACCAACTCTTTTCTTTCTTAGTTGTGACCTACCTCAAGAACTTTCCTTATCTCTACATATAAATTGCTCAACGACTTCTAACTGTTTAAGAATTAAATTGACACAGTTCTTTGAATGTTTCTTTCTTTCTTCAAACACAGTTTAATAACAACAAACTCAACTCTTGCCTTAAAACAACTGTACTACACTGTATAGTTCAAATTCACTGTCATCAGCAGTTTCTAAGTTTGGCGCGCTAACTGCACGTGTAAAGAGAATCTACCGTTATATATGCAAAACACTTGTTCACAGTAATAATTATTAAAGTAATAATTCAGTTCAGCCTCAACCAATTATTATACAAAGTCTCCTTTTCATAGTTTAATGAAAGATCAGAACGGTATAACTTTCTACCGTTTGTCCACCGTGTTTGTGCACGGAAACCGGAAGATACAAATACCTGTACGTATACAAACATACTCATTCATTCATGTCGAACATTTGTATAGCGCCCCTTCAAGTAAACTACTCAGAGGCACTCCCGGCTCCAGCACGGCAAAAAACAGTTTTAAGGTGAAAAAAGGACATAGGAGAGAAGGTCCTAGGAAAGAAGTGAAGCTCCAGAGGGAGGCCATTCCAGGTTGAGGGACCCGCCACCGAGAAAGCGCGGTTAATCGTTTCATGAAATATATATATACACACATATACACACATACATTCATACACTCGTACATGCATACATACATACATGCATACATATAATTAATAATTATATACACATAGATCAGACATATACAATACATGTATAGGAGAGAAGGTCCTAGGAAAGAAGTGAAGCTCCAGAGGGAGGCCATTCCAGATCAAAAACGGTGGACAAACGGTAGAAAGTTATACCGTTCTGATCTTTCATTAAACTATGAACAGGAGACTTTATATAATGGGTTGAGGCTGAACTTAATTATTACTTACCGTTTACCAGGCGCCTTAAGACTTGAAGGGGCGCTATATAAATGCCTGAAATGAATGCATGTATACACACATGCATGCATACATACAAACATACTTGCATACACACATACATACATAAAACATAAATGCAAAAAGTCACACATGTGAACATGCATACACCCCTACATACACAGGCAGACTCACACAAGGACACGTACAGTACATTCACAGATCCGTTATAATACTGCTGCAACGAATAGTCGTGGCGCCTCTAGCGGCTGTTCGAATCATCATCACCCTTTTGTAAATACTTTGATCGGCCGAAAATTAACACTAGCGCACAATGAATAGAGAACGAGTTCCGGGAACACAGTCAACAATTGAATGGTTTGTAATGTACTCGTAATTTACCGCATTCAAGCCTTTTTATATAGCCCCAGTGTATGAGTCCCACCAGTATCTATCTCAAATGCTATTGTATGGGTGGCAAGAGCACTATCAGAATAGATTGCTGGTGAGCTCAAATTGCGGGAGTGAGGGAAGTAGCGACATCATTTCAAGCACTAACTTCATGGATCAACTAGACCTGTATGTATGTCTATCTATCTGTCTGTGTCTTTCTGTCTGTCTGTCTGTCTATCTGCCTGTATATCTATCTAGATGACTGGCTATATATCTCTCTGTCTATCAGTCTTTGTCTGTCTGTCTGTCTAAATATCAGATCTATCTGTCTGTCTGTATATAAATCTATCTGTCTGTCTATATGTTTTTCTATCTGTCTGTATATCTGTCCGTCTGCCTATCTGTCTGTCTATCTGTCTGTATATCTGTCTGCCTGTCTGTGTGTCTGTCTACCAATCTAGTCCCCTAGGTTTAAAACATAAAACTCCTTGCATGGTCAGAGTCTTCTTCGAGCAGTGGTTGACAACACCCGTAGAATTACCTCTACCTGTCTACCTGTCTCTCTGTGTGTCTGCCTATCTGTCTGTCTGTTTATCTCTCTGTCGGTCTCTATGTCTGTCTGTCTATCTGTCTTTTTTGACCGCTTCTGTTCAACTGACCGTATTTTTGCAGCACTTGGCCCTGCTTTTGTTACAATCATTTGCTTCTGTCTGTCTGTTTACCTATTTATCTCAATCTTATCATCTTAGTCGTCATCATCATAATCATAAATTGCTGTTATTGTCACCAACCCCACCACAATCACTGCATCTGCCTCTGTTTGTCTTTGTCTGTGTCTTTCTATCTACTCTATTTCTCTGCACCTGTCTCTGTCTTTTCCTCTGTTTCTGTGTGTCTGTCTCTCTGTCTGTCTGTCTATCTCTCCTCTCTGTCTGTGACTGTTTCTCCGTCTATGTCTCTCTCACTCCCTGTATATGGATGTTTTATTCTTAGATCAACCCAGATAAACGATATACAGTCCGCTGTTTTCATATTACGAGGCATAAACGAACTGCCTTATAAATCCCTATTTAACGCTAAAATCTTTTCCCGACGGTAACGTTGCCATTGGCAACGCCTCCTGCACCATCCGCAACCTCATCCCTTACCCTTAGCAACCGGACCAGAGCCACCTAGCGCTCTCCAGAAACGACGTTTTAAATTCCTGGTCACCATGGCAACGGTTTAAGCTGGCGGACGATAACCAGCAACACTCTGCTCTGAATGCTAATAGGTCGGCGCTGAGGTAATACTACGGGTGCTGTCAACGACTGCTCGGAGCAGACTCTGAGTTTTATGGTTTATTCCTAAGGAATTAGATTGGATAAGGCTATGTACCTTTGACAGATTTGATTTTATTAGTTTCGTCTGTGTTTCTTTATTTTTAAGAGCTGTCATAATATATAATTATGATAGCATGGCGTGCATTTTGATAACGGCCCAGAGAAAGAAAACACCGCATAGGCAAACGGTCACAAACCATGCCATAATATATTTCAAATGGAAACTATGTTCACATTGGTAAAGTTAATTAAAACTTGCGCAACGGTGAACCACAAAAGCGACGACTTAAACCAGAATAAGCACAAACCAGAACTCGCAATAGTTCCATGCTATTCTATTTACGGAATTATAAAGTGCCGCTCACAGTACAACCTAATCAGAGGCGCTTCCAGTGGAAAGAACGCCTCGAAAAAAGAGAAGTCTTGAGAGAACGAGCAGAAACAGTAGTGCCTCCAGATAACATCACAGCTCGAGTTATATTAGGAAGGTCATTCCACAGCAAAGGGTCAACAGAGACATAGGCACGATGCTGTGCTGTGGCTGTCCGAGACCTCGGAACTAGAAGGTCATGATGGTCTAAAGAGCGGAGAGGACGTCGAGAAGAGGCTGAAATAGGCCGTCTGATATTGATAAGCTAACAGAGGTAGCGTGGAGCTTGACCCAAAAACGTTTTACACGTAAGAAAGAGAATTTTAAGCTGAATTCGAACAGTTAAGGGAAGCCAATGATGGTGTTCAGTCATGAAAGTTGAAATATTGGAAAAACGTGGAAGGCGGGCGATCAAACGAGTTGCTTTCCAGTCCCAGGGCTGGGCACTTACTTATGGCTGCCGCTTCTTTGTGATTACATTATTATTACTATTTCTTATTAGTACTTCTATGTTTTATTTGTTATTTAATTTGTTCGTTTGCTAATGGAGTATCAAATGCTATACCTACTTACTTACTTACTTACTTACTTACCTAATGGCTTTGGGGCCCCGATAGCGCATTGGATAACATCTGGCACAGAGAGCGAGAGGTACCGAGTTCGAGCCCCCGTTGGGCGGACATGCTTTGTAGACTGCTATTAGCGCCGTTGTATTGCAGGCTGTCTGTTCTGTTAGTAGTTACGATTAAATTGCATAACATGTAAATGTACAGCGCAGTGCGTTTGTCAGGCGCTTCAATAAAGAAAAGATTATTATTATTATTATTATTATTATTATTATTATTATTATTATTATTATTATTATTATTATTTTTTTATTTATTTTTTTTTATATTTTTTTAATGCCCCGAGGTATACAGGATCCCTCAGGGACTTAGAGATTACTACAGTTGTGGCCAATTCATTGGAAACTTCTACAAGATAAGACTTTTCCTGTGGTAAAATTATCTTAACTGAGCAAATTGAGCTTGTACTTCATTATAAAACTAAAGTAAGATAGTTAGCATACAAAACAGTACCACAAATTCATTATAGAACTAAAGTAAGATAGTTAGCAATAAGAGTAATCATAATAATAATAATAATAATAATAATAATAATAATAATAATAATAATAATAATAATAATAATATCATAATAATAATAATAATAGTAATCATAATAATAATAATAATAATAATAATAGTAATCATAATAATAATAATAATAATAGTAATCATAATAATAATAATAATAATAATAGTAATCATAATAATAATAATAGTAATCATAATAATAATAATAATAATAATAATAGTAATCATAATAATAATAATAATAATAATAATAGTAATCATAATAATAATAATAATAATAATAATAATAATAATAATAATAATAGTAATCATAATAATAATAATAATAATAATAGTAATCATAATAATAATAGTAATTAATAATAATAATAATAATAATAGTAATCATAATAATAATAATAATAATAATAATAGTAATCATAATAATAATAATAATAATAGTAGTCATAATCATAATAATAATAATAATAATAATAATAATAATAGTAATCATAATAATAATAATAATAATAGTAATCATAATAATAATACTAATAATAATAATAATAATAGTAATCATAATAATAATAATAATAATAATAATAGTAATCATAATAATAATAATAATAATAATAGTAATCATAAAATAATAATAATAATAATAATAATAATAATAATAGTAATCATAATATTAATAATAATAATAATAGTAATCATAATAATAATAATAATAATAATAATAATAATAATAATAATAATAATCATAATAATAATAATAATAATAGTAATAATAATAATAATAATAATAATAATAATAATAATAATAATAATAATAATAATAATAATAATAATAGGTCTCTCGAGACCTTAGGTCCAATTAACACCACTGGCCAAAACTTTATATCAGATCTAGGTCGTAGTCTGACGCTGTCCACAGGAGACACCAGAGAAACCTGCTTCTTGCTGCAGCGTCTCTCTATAACTGTCCAGCGGTTCAACTCGGTGGCTTTCCGCGGCACTTTAGCGGAGCCAGACCTAAGGGAGATGTGACACAAACGGCATTTATGACGTTAATTTCAGACGACAGCTTGTCTATTGATGTATTGATGTTGATTGATTGAGAGAATAAATATTATAATAATAATAATAATAATAATAATAATAATAATAATAATAATAATAATAATAATAATAATAATAATAATAATAATAATAATAGTAATCATAATAATAATAATAATAATAGTAATCATAATAATAATAATAATAATAATAATAATAATAATAATAGTAATCATAATAATAATAATAATAGGAGTGTTTCTAAAACTTATTTGGATTTTACATTGTATAATTTTATAGCGCCATAGCACTAATAACAGTCAGCCATAGAACTAAAAACCGTCAAACATGGAAGTTTCCATTCAATTGGCCACTAGTGTATATGATGTAATTTGTCTGGAGATGACCCTACTCGTCGGTGTCCTGGTTGGCGAAAGTGCCTCGGAACGCGATTATTATTATTATTATTATTATTATTATTATTATTATTATTATTATTATTATTATTATTATTATTATTATTATTATTATTATTATTATTATTATTATTATTATTATTATTATTATTATTATTAATAGGCCTAGCAAACATAATACCTAAAACATCAATGGCCGCTTAAAGTGACAATAAAAAGCAATCAAGAATCATAATCCGTATTGTCAGTTAGGTTTAACTCCGACAGATCATTGTATCCATTATACATACATGTAGGACACAGTGACAGATTGTTTTAAACCACTCTCTTTAGACACCTTTAAAATTTCGTCAACAAATGCTATAAGTTAACTTTGCATTTGTTGTTTGAAGATTGTTTTAGTTCCTGTAAGAATAACTATGGACACCATAACAAGGATTGTTGGAAGACGTACTGTTTTAAATGATGAATAAACAAAATACTGTTAGATTAATGATCGATGAAAGTAGGGTGACCCTGCTAGCGGAACCTTATGTTCCTTTGGGTCTACCTATTGACGCCACTGCACATGAATGTCTTGATTGTGTTTATATGTGATCGTATTATGGTGATCAATAAAGAATTGATTGATTGATTGATTGATTGATTGATTGATTGATTGATTGATTGATTGATTGATAAAAGTATGAAGCACCGCAGCCAAATGAATCGCTCAAGTACGTTGTTTCTCTCAGTATATGATTATTCTATTCGATCTATTCCCTTGTATTCTATTTACGGATTTACCAGGAAGGTCATTCCAAAGCAAAGGGCTTACAGAGGCATTGGCACGATGCTGTGCTGTGGCAGTCCGAGACCGAGGTACTAGAAGGTCATGATGGTCTAAAGAGCGGAGAGCACGTTCAGAAGAAGCTGAGATAGGCCGCCTAATAAGGTCATAGTTACTCGTGTTCCATCTTTCAACGGAACATACTCGGAGTAAACTCCGACGATGTCCGGAGCAGCCGTAGACCACGTCCAAATGAATCTCTCGGCAGATGACCGCGTTGCTAGTGGTAACGTGGAGTTAATAATGTTCGTGGCGCCACCTGGGCAATGTCTGTATCAGTGACGACTGTCGAAACTGCTAATCGTACAAATTGGCCGAGAGATGGCGCCATCGTGTTCCATCTTTCAACGGAACATAAACTCCGACGATGTCCGGATCCGCGGTAGAACATCGAGATTTTCCGGTGTGAGATTGTCATTCGGATATCCGACCTTTATGTAGATCGCGTGGAACAATCTCACCCGGTGCAATACAGTCTGGCTTCAATTTATCTGAAAGCGTAACTAAAACCGGTTAATGTTATCCTTGTTGCTTAGTGACTATGATTGGCTTAGGTCATTTGAGTGGAATAAACTAAAACCGATCTTCCAGTGCTGGATTTATTACAGGGACACACAAGGTCTTGATTAATGGTTGATGCTAAACACCTTTATAATAGATTCCACGGAATCTATATAAGCTGAGGACTGTAGGAAACTAATGAGTCGCCTGATGAGTCCGAGAAGCGTGTATTAAATCATAATAAAAACAATAAATGAAATAATCTGACAGCCGAAATGGAGGGGCGATGTTTAGATCTAATAGGGAAGTTCTTCTAACGTTGTTAAAATATTATGTTATAATAATAATATTCTTGCTTATTAATTCAAACAGACACATAAGCAGTACGATTACAAGTCATAGTATGAAAGTATGATTACAAGTTATTACAGGAATCGAATTTAACTGTAAGCCAGCAATGCAAGGCGCGTGGCTGCCATACAGTGACAGTCCTATGCCCGAGCTCGCTAAACTTTACCATCCTAGGAGGGAAACATCATTGCACAGCTTAACGACTTATTATGACATCAAAGTCCGTTGACTACACGCTTCGTGGTATCTACTAGCATTTGAACGAAAATTGTAAATATATAATTTCTGAAAGAAACGATTTAAAGGTGTTTGTAAATGCTTCATATAGGACTCTAACCATAGTTCTTATGACACAGATGCGTTAAACAGCAGCTAACCAACCATGAAGAGCGTGACAAGTCTTTAATATTCTATGTCAATACCATGATGAGCTAACTATAGGGACAAAGGAGGCCATGGCCTATAGGGACAAGCGAGGCCATAGTCAACAGGGAAAAGGGGCCATAATAACCTATTGGGACGGAATATCCAGATATCAGTTAAACAGACAAATCAGAAAATAAAAAAATGAGCTCTAAATCTAATTTAATACTACGGGCGAGAGGATAATAAACGGGTGTTATAATGTTATTATAATGATGTGATATTAACCCGGTGGTTTAGAGTTGAGTTTTTTACTGGTTTCTTCGGTACTGTCTGGGTTTTTCATTAAACAACTATGAAAAATAAACTTGTAGAACACAAGGGCGGACACGTAGCCTAAGTACGATTGAAAGAGCAATCATAGAGAGAAGGATGGCTTCATTTAGGTCGAGAGAAAGATTTGTCTATATTATATTCGTTTATTGAGAAAACAATATGACAGAAACGCAGAAATGCTTACATGAGTGATAACAATCTAGCAGCCTCCGTAATTAGCTACTTCGTCTTTCCTTGCCCGTTTTCCGCAGGCGTTTGAAAACCATTCTTTTCGATCGTGTTTTGGTGTTGTCAGATCGGGAGCGCCTCTGAGGAGTATTTCTTGAAGTGGCGCTATGTAAATTTACGATTACGATTACGATAATGGATAATTAAAGTCAATTAGATAATTTTACAATAAACTAGTAAATATTTTTATATAAGGATCTGCGAATAAATTGAGAGTTGTCTTTGGGTGGGAGAGTATGGTTGTGTTCCTAGGTCTTAATTGGTGAGAGGAGAGGGGTCAGAGTGGAGGTAGGAGTTGGTGAAGTACATGCTTGGGGTTGTGCAATATGGAGAAAAGAAGTTTCGCATCGGCTATATTGGCAAATTCAGAGACTGTTAGAAAGGATTGCTCTTGGTAACCTAGGCGTTTGGCTCTTTTTAGGAGTTTTTCCAGGCGTTCTTTGTCTGCCCATCACTGTTTCCACTCTCAAGTTTTGGAAAAACTTAGACCTTTTCTCGAAAAAAAACATGGACATTTTTTATTTTAAGGAATATAAATTATGGAAATTAGTTCAACTTAGGTCTAATTTTGAAACACAGTAGTACTACTGTGACGTTCGCCATCTCCTCCCCGACTGTGCGCTACTACAGGCGGTTTATGTAAAGGAGTGGTAACGTTTTGAAGTGAGATTTGAGTTCTGCTGATGTTCGACAATGTAGAGTAGTCCTTAGGTCTGGCACCAGTTTCCTTTCTAAATCCAGGTTTCACAGGGAAACGGTAATCAGGCTGTGGGCGATCCTTTAATCTAGTGCTCCTGCGTGGGCCTAGGGTTTCGGGTTCAAATCCATCCGATTCTGCTATTATGGGTTTCTTGACGAAGGTTTCCAAGGGTAAGGCTGCGGCGGAAGGTAGTTCGGCAACTTCCGGTTGAGGTTCCGAAAAGTCAGGGTTCGTGGTGGTACTCACTTCCTTACTTACTTGTCTGTTTGCTTCTAGGAATTCTATTCTATCCAACAGACTTCTCTGGTCTCCAGCCAATTCAGACTGAGCTTTAGACATTTCAGATTGAATTCTAGACAATTCAAAGTGGGATCTAGACAATTCAAAGTGGGATCTAGACAATTCAGACTGTCCTTCGAACAGGTCTCCTAGTCTTTGTCTTATGTCGGACTGTCCTTCAGTGACGTCAGTTAGTCGATCATTTAATCGTTTGTCCAAATTACTTTGTCCTTCAGTCACCTTTTCTATACCTTCCAACAAACGTTCAAGAATAGAGGCTCGAATCAACTCTGGTGAGAGAGGCCTGACTTCACCTTGCTCACTTTCCTCCAATGAATGTACAGATTCACGAGACATAGTTAGAAATTATTATTGAAGATTATGCAACGAAGAGTCTCAATTATATACAACAATTCAAGTAAAACATTTAACTTTATCCTACGCAGTTTCTACTGGCAGTGACTTGCAATTACAATCAAATTAAAGAAACAGATGATTATTTACCCATCTTTGGAACAAAGGACATGATTAATAATCCACGGCAATTATAGGTTACGAAGACGAAAGATAATCCAGCGAATAAGCGGAGACGACGGAAGAGAATAATCCAGCGAATACGATAAAATCCCGTTACGAGTTCACATTTCCTCGCAATTCAGACAATCGACAATATTATTCCAACCGTATTCGTTTCTACTTTAAACTTCTATAGCGGACTATTTAACTCTTAGGAAGAGACTAACGCAAGTGTTTCTCAATTCCTTATCTAATCTACTTCGAAAACGGGGACTCAAAAAGAAATGATCTCGCGGACGACTTGGCGACGACTCCATAGTAATCCATCGTTACGGGATCTAACCTCTAGGACGCCTCGGCAGCAAGTGACAAATTTTACTAGTGGCAGGGTCTCTAATCAGACACTTCAACCAATCAGCTGTCCTGCTCCAAATGCTAACCTTATATGGACACGAAATAAGACAGAAAATCGATGACGCAGGGGATGAGTCAGTGGTTCTGCTGCTGTATCAGAGCGTGTCTAGCGCGTGATCAGAGGCTGAAGGAAAATTCCAATATTAATGCTATCAACGGCGAAACTGCCGAGGCCAAGCACGACACCATCGTTTCATCGGCTCGCCACGTTCCTACCGGTAGAGGTCTCAGGGGGCGGACACAAGTGATTCTAAAAATAGTAAGGATTTTATAGATCATTACACTACACGAAAAATAGTAAGGATTTTATAGATCATTACACTACACGAAAAATGACGTCATCCATATATTGTGGATCCTAGAGCGTATATTATTGTCGGTTTTTTTATCGCAAACATAGATGGTGTTGATAAATGTAATCACGTTCTGCGCGTGCGAGTAATTAGTTAGAAGCCAAGCACGACACCATCGTTTCATCGGCTCGCCACGTTCCTACCGGTAGAGGTCTCAGGGGGCTGACACAAGTGATTCTAAAAATAGCCTCTAGTAAGGATTTTATAGATCATTACACTACACGAAAAATGACGTCATCCATATATTGTGGATCCTAGAGCGTATATTATTGTCGGTTTTTTTATCGCAAACATAGATGGTGTTGATAAATGTAATCACGTTCTGCGCGTGCGAGTAATTAGTTTCAGTGAAGTGCAGAATGTGGAGCGCCTATTTTGTGAAAATGCCTAAAATAAATTTAAGTAAGCCTAATATTTTTGAAATTGCTGAAAATGTACGTTTTTGACACGCCAGCGCTCTCTCTCTCTCTCTCTCTCTCTCTCTCTCTCTCTCTCTCTCTCTCTCTCTCTCTTCAACCATAATTCCAACCATTCGCCCACATTGTCCATCCATCTCTTCCTTGGTTTCCCTCTTGCTCTTGCTCCCGGTACCGTTCCTTGCATAATTTCTTTCTCTAGACATTCACCTTGTTTCCTCATTATATGCCTAAAGTAAGACATCTTTCTTCTTTTGATTGATTCCAGTAAATTCCTTTCCACTCCCGCCGTCTCTAACACCCATTCATTTGTTTTTTTCTCTATCCATGATATACCCAGTATTTTTCGTATGCATTTCATTTCAAATGCTTTTATTCTCTCCTCATCCCTCTGTTTGATTGTCAGCGCTCTCTTAGACACCTTTAAAACGTAATCAAATGAAGCTATATAAATATGGAGTTCGGAAGCTCTTGGTTAGAGCGCTCCTTTTAGACACCTTTAAAATATTATGACTGATGCGATATAACCACGGGACTCGATACGCATTGGTTAGTTCAGAGTGCATAGTCTTATCAAGAGTATAATATGTTTATTAGCCAATTACTGAGTATAATTTATAAAAATCTAACCTGTTAGCACAAATATATGCAAAGACAAGCAGTAAAACAAACAACAATCTAAATTTTGTAAAGTAATTAAAAAGTCCCAAAACTTGAAACAACCCATTTCCTTCAGATTATCTTACCAGACCTAGACATTAAGGATGCTAATGAAAATTTCTCGTTCAAAGAATTGAAAGATGACAGCTTATTATTGTATATCGAATCTCTGTCTTGGTCCGGCTCTGTGTATTGAGGGTCTAGCCCCTCCGTACTTTCAGGAGCTCTGCTGCTCCACCACACTCGTCCAGCGCCACTGCTACCTCCGCTCAGCTGCACAAGCTGAGCTTATTGTTCCTCGCTCGCAGAAAGCTATTAGGCAGCGCCGCGCCTTTTCCGTAGCAGGCCCTGCGACTTGGAATGATCTCCCTACCGCGATCCGTCAAATACCAGCTGGCAACTCCATATCTGTTTTGACTACCCTTGAGACAGATCGTCGACCTGGGTTGGGCTGGGAGCGTTTCTGAGTAGGCATCCATGGGAGAGGGCTCTAAATAAATTCGCTGTAATAATATCATTAATTTGCAATTCCACATGTAGTAAATCGCCAGGCGATGACAAAATCCCATATGAACTTCTTAAACATTTAGAATAATAAGTGTATTTATTGGCTGATAAAAGTACCGACGTCAACGTCCTTTGATGCCAAGATGTGTCACTGATGGATCCGATTTGATTGGTAAGACCGCTCTCTTAAGACACCATTAAAACGTTTTCAAACTGTGTTATATAGGCATGGAACTCGCTATACTGTTACTTCAAAACCTTTTTTCTCACGTGAAAACATAACACGAACTTTGAGTCTAAAATGGTATTATCACTGCATAATTAACCAATATCAGCATGCTATTATCTTTAGATTCTTGCTCAGCCACGGCTATCATCCTTGTTACGGAGGAGTCATTCAAATAAAATAATTAGGGCTGCATTTCGATTAATTTTTTTAATCGCGATTAATCGCACGATTAAAAAAAAATAACGCACAGATTAACGCGATTAATCACACATTCATTGACATTTTTATGTTTATTTTAAGGGTCTTGAATTCAAATAATTCAATCAAAATTCTAAAACAAGTGTCTCAATCTTTAACAGTAGCAATCTGGGATGCTCGCTTTTTAGTGAAAATAGTCCCGTATAGACAGAGAACACGTTCGGAATGAACACTTGTTGCCGCTATACAGAAGCTAGGACTTTGTGGGCTATAGCATGATCCTTCCACCACTGCAGTGGACAAGAATCCGCGTCATTCTCCAACATATCTTTGTTGCGAAGAAGTGAATCTGAATTTGTTTGCCTGAGAAATCAACGGTTTATCATCTTCATCAGATAAAAATTCACCGTCCTTCGATTTTCTGAGCTACGTGTAAGAATTAAGAAGGCATGTGGCAAGACAACGACGATTTACTCCGGGGGTATAGAAATCCTCGGTTGCAGTATCGACCACTACTTTGTCAGTTTTAAATCTAAATTGTTCATTCAAAACTGTTTCACGTATTTTCTTTGACTCCACAATATTCGACACAAATCAACCTTAATTTTTTTTAATCGACGCGTGTCTTTGATGTCAACTAGGCTAACGTATGAAAAGAACATGCACCGGAGGACCGGATGTGTGAATGCAGGAGAGAGCGAGAGAGAGTAGTGCTGAGTGACTCAATAGAATTGGACGATAATCGATAACGGATTATTTGAGAAATATTGATTATAAGAACTTAGATTTTTTTTAACTTTTTTATTTGAGACTTTTTATCAAGAGATTTTTAACGCGTTATTTTTGCGTTAAAATAATTAATCGCAAAATTTTTTAACGCGTTAATCGCGGGCGTTAACGGCGATTAACGCGCAGCCCTAAAAATAATATACCCCATTAGTTAATTTGAACCGAAAAACCTGTTCAAAATAATATCGGCCGACGTCAACTTCCTTTGTTGACATGAGATGTCGTTAAACCCTGGATTCATCAAGTTGTTAGCGCACTCGCTTAAGACACCTTTAAAACGTTGTTAGATGATGCTATATAAACACGGGATTCGGAAATAAGTCAGTCTGAGAATTCTAACTCCGAGAATAATTATTATTATAGGGATCTGAAGGACATCTTTCACTTGCAATATTGATCAGTGCCATCAAGTGATGCTTGGTCATCAGATAGTGGCGGTTAATAAATGCGTGATATTAATATTAAGAAGTAAGTAACTGTGACCTCAGCGTCAGCCCATTATATGAAATTTCCTCTTCATCGTTTCTCGAAAGAACCAGAACGGTATAACTTTCTACCACTTGTCCACCATGTTTGCAAACGGAAAAGGGAGGATACAAATACATGTACATAATTGTAATTGTAATTGTAATCGAACATTTATATAGCGCCGCTCAAAAATCAGCAGCGCTCTCGATCTGCGTCAGTGCCTGAATTAGGAAACAAAAAAGTCTTAAGACGTCTACGGAACTGGGAAGGAGAGAGGGCTAGTAACTCAAAACGAAGAGACTGGGGAAGAGAGTTCCAAGCTGATGGGCCAACACGGGCAAAGCACCTAGAGCTTGGGCCGTAGCAGAGCGCATGCGAGGACAACCATAAGGCCACGGGTCGAAGATCGCAAAGAGGCCCTCGCAGGTAAAGAGGAGACAAAGGTGCAAAAGACCTCAGGTAGGATGGGGCCACCCCAACAAGGCAGTTACGCATGAGGGAAAGGATTTTGAAGTTTACCCGTTGTTGGATAGGGAGCCAGTGAAGGGTATTTCGAATATAGCTTGAGATATGAGAAAACTTTGGAATTGCGCCTATAAGCCGAGCAGCTGCATTAAGAATAGACTGGAGTTTGTGAGTATTAGAGGCAGAGAGTCCAATGTATGCAGCGTTCCCAAAGTCCACCCGAGTGCAGATCAAGGCGTGGATCAGAGTAGTAATGGCATGCAGTGAAAGAGAGCTGCGAATGGAACGTAGTTGGCGTAGATGGTAGAAGCAAGATCTGGAAACCGAGTTGACCTGGTCAGTAAAAGAAAGGGAAGGATCCAAGACAATTCCCAGGTCACGAACAGAAGAGGAGAAGTGGATGTGGGGAAATCTGAGATGAAGGGAAACAATATCAATTTTATTGAGCTGAAGACGGCCACCAAGCCATATGAATTGTGTCTTGTCAGGATTCAGCCGCAGGCGGTTAGAAGAGAGCCATTCATCTATGGCAGAGGAAGCCTCTAACAACCGCTCTACCATTTGAACAGCAGAAGATGCTGGGCCATGTAAAAAGGCCTGGGTATCGTCGGCAAATTGATGGGAAGAGACCCCAAACAGTTGGAAAATACCTCCAAGGTCTGAGGTATACAGAACAAATAGTAGAGGAGCAAGAACAGAGCCTTGAGGAAGACCATAGGGGACAGTGACCCAAGGAGTGCGGTTTGAACCAAAGACCACGGATATAGTCCTATCAGTAAGAAAAGATTGGAACCATAGGAGAGCCCTGTCCGTGATGCCAAAAGAATTAGATAGCCGGCTAAGGAGGATGGAATGGTCTACTGTGTCGAATGCTGCGCTGATGTCATACAAGGCGAGCAAAGTAACGTGACCTTGGTCAAGGGCTTGGAAGACATCAATAATAAGCCTGAGCAGGAGAGTTTCAGTAGAGTGGAATTTCCTGAAACCGGATTGAAATGAAGGCATAAGGGAGTTGGAGTCGAGGTAGTGAACTAGTTGGAAAGCAATACATTTTTCCAGGAGCTTGGAAAGGAAAGAGAGGTTAGAAATAGGCCTAAAATTGGAGGGAGAGTTGGGGTCTAATCCCTGCCGCTTGATGGAAGGAAAAACAACAGCCCGTTTGTGTGAGGCCGGAACAAAACCCTGCGCCAAAGAAGAGTTACAGAGTAGATGCAAAAATGGAGAAAACTCGTCTACAAAATCCTTAATTAGAAACGATGGTAGTAAATCCAGTTCACACGATTTGGATGAAGAGTCCAGAACTAGCTGTCTAATGGTAGCTAGTTGAAGAGGGTCCCATGCTGAGAGCGAAGAAGTCGTAGGTTGAAAGGATGGAGGCTGAGCATTGGCCGTTGCTTGACGTGTGGCGGCTATCTTTGACTGTAAGAAGTTCAGATAATCAGCAGCCGTGAACGCAGACTGGGTCGGTAGGCGAGGAGTAGATGATCGACCAAGTACGTCAGAGAGCGCAGTCCAGAGGTGACGTGAATTACCCTTCTCCCTCTCGATCAGAGACTCCCAGTATGCAGTCTCCTTGTCACGAAACTCGCGCTGCATACTTCTCAGGTGGTCGATCCAGATCAAGCGGTCGGCTGGATTACGTGTGTGTCGATATTTGCGCTCCAACCGTCTGACATTCCGACGCGATGCCCGGCATTGGCAGTCAAGCCACGGCTGTAGTGGCCTAGAGTAGACCCGATGATGACGGAGCGGAAGGAGAGAGTCGATGAGAGGAAGCATCGTTGAATCGTAAAGAGAGAAGAGATCTTCAGTTGAGTAGCCTGATAAGGAGGAAAGGTCCCCACATAGAGGACTGCTACGTAGACCATCGTGGAAGGCCTGACGATCGAGACGCCTCCAGCCACGTGACAGCCGGAGAGCGAAGACGGGCGGAGAGCAGAGGAATGGCACTGTGAAAAGGAGAAGTCCATGGTCGGAGATAGAAGGTGGTTCGACGCGGAGGTCAGTGATCGCGCAGTCATCACGCGTGATCACTACGTCCAATCAGCCACCGAGTGTATGTGTCGGCTCAGTCACATGTTGTAGCAGACCAAATTGCATAAGAATGTCCAGGAACCTAGCAGTAGCTGGAAGAGAAGGAGTCTCCAGGTGGATGTTCAGGTCACCAGTTATGATGAGTTGGGAATTGAAGGTAGCGAATTCTTCGAGGAGTACAGTTAGTTCGGTGAAGAATTCTGGCGTAGGCAACGTGGAGCCCGGCCGGTAGATGGCTAAGACGGTGAGAGGACCTCTAGCCGTAGCACAAGAGAGGGCTAAGCCCTCAAAGGTGGAGAAGACACTTGGTAACTGGATAACTTTAGTTCGCAAATGTTCCCGGTAGTAGACAACGATTCCGCCATAATTTTGCGCAAGAGGATCTTGAGAGTCCTGCACCGGACGAGGTGCATCCAGAGTGAGGTATCCAGGTGGAGTCGAGCGACGTATCGCTACATCTGCCGACGTAGAGTGACAGGATTCGGTCACAACGAGAATGTCCAGAGAATGCTGAGCAATCATGTTATGAACATCCATAAACTTGTTTCGTAACGAGTGTACATTCAACGATCCGAATTTTAGGCCTCCAGATCCGATCGATGACGGTGGTGGTGAAGATTGAGAGGCAGCAGGAGGAGTTAGGCCTAGGTCAGCCGGCAACACAGACGGCTCACTGGATGCTGAGGTTGAGCGAAGAGGCAGCGAAGGCTCCATCCGCCTAGTAGAAGAAGGTATTACTGTTCTGGTCCACTGTGGCCGCCACAGTTGAAAGGCGAACAGAACTTTCCGTGTACAGCGAGGAATCGTCAATGACGGATGGTTATACAAGCGAAGGGTCGCAGGATCATATGCACGTCGTGGAGTGGTCTGATCTTGAGACATATCCAAAGTTAAAGTGATCATTAATGTAACAAAAAATGAATGTGTTTTAATCCAGTTGACCATAAATAATCCGAAAGTGTGCACTCCAGTTAACCATCGATAATCTGAGAACGCGAAGTCATAGGTGACGAGGCTATATGCGCATAGTCAATTTAATATATCAGTCATCCAATGATCGGCCAAAATCAGTGTTTAATCTAGACGTCTCTGGGGGGTAAAGTTCCCCCAGGATTGAGTTTCCCCAGAAAAACCCAAGAGATGAAATTTTGTACATAAAAGTGTGAAATGTAGGGATAATCCCCCAGGATTTATTGGACCCCTAATTTTTCTTGGAAATCTCTCGTTACTACCCCCCTCGAATTTTCCTGGTGGAAATCTCTCGTTACTACCCCCTCGAAATTCTTGGGAAAAGTCTTGTTACTAGGTTTCCCCCCGACAACCCTCGATTCCCCCCCGACAGCAAAGGGGACTAGATTAAACACTGGGCCAAAATACGCATAGATGTATGTAAAACAACAGCAAAAGTAATCTGTAACATGCCCGAGGAACAGCTGAAGTGATATAATACTGGTAGTGAAGAAATCCAGAAAATCCTGTCTGATTATAATGTAAACCGTGGCACGCAAACAGCTCAGGTGACGAGGCTATGTGCGTATAGCCATTTTGAAATATCCAATTTCGCCAATGTTTCAGACAAAAATACGCATAAATTTAAGTAAAAAATAACAATAAAAGCACTCAACGACATGCGCTAGAAGCAGGCGAAGTGAAATAGGAATAAAATCCAGTAGAAGCAATGAGCAGACTATAGAAAAACGAGAATTATATACATACAAGCATACATACATAAAAATACTAACATACATACATACATGCACAATTGCACGTATATATATTGTCTTACATAAATACATACATGCATACATACCTACATCCATACATCCATCCATACACTCATACATACATACATGCATATATATATATATTTGTATATATACATAAATGCATACATACATGTAGGTACACACATGTATACAAACATACATGCAAACATATGTACAAAAAGTCACACATATGAAGATACATACACCTATACATAGACAGGCAGACTCACCCAAGCACACGTACATTCACAGATCCGTTATAACTGTTGCAATGAATACTCGTGGCGCCTCTAGCGGGTGTTCGAATCATCATCACCCTTTGCAAATGCTTTGATCACGGCTCACCAATTCAACTATTGTTATCGAGCCCGAACATTAACACTAGCGCACAATGAATGGAGAACGAGTTCCGGGAACAGTCAACAACTGAATGGCTTGTAATGTACTCGTAATTTAACGCATTCAATCTTTTTATATAGCCCCAGTGTATGAGTCCCACCAGTAGCCTATATCTCTATCAAAAGCTATTGTATTGGTGGCAAGAGCGCTATCAGAATAGATTTGCTGATGAGCTTGAATTGCGGGAGAGAGGGAGGTAGCGACATCATTTCAAGGACTAACTTTTTGGATAAAATAAACCTGTATGTCTGTCTGTCTGTCTATCTGTCTGTCTGCCTATCTGTCTGCCTATTTGTCTGTCTATATTCATCTATAATTCTATATGTCTATCTATATATCTCTCTGTCTGTCTGTCCATTTGTCTGTCTGTCTAACTGTCTGTCTGCCTATCTGTCTGTCTGTCTATGTAACTATTCATCAGTAAGTCTATCTGTCTGTCTGTGCATCTATCTGTCTGCCTATTTGTCTGTCTATATGTCTGCCTGTATGTCTGTATATCTGTCCGTCTGTCTGTATGTCTGTCTACCAATCTAATCCCATACTTTTAAGATATAAAACTCCTTGCATGCTCGGAGTCTTCTCTGAGCAGTTGTTGACAACACCCGTAGAATTACCTCTACCTGTCTCTCTGTCTCTGTGTGTGTCTGTCTATATGTCTGTCTGCCTTCATGTATGTCTGTCTATCTGTCTTTTTAGTCCGCTTCTGTTCAATTGACCGTATTTTTGCAGCACTTGGCCCTGCTTTTGTTATAAGTTGTTTCTGCTTATTTGAATGTCTCGCTGCATCTCTCTGTCTGTCTGTTTGTTTACCTATTTATCTCAATCTTATCATCTTAGTCGTCATCATCATAATCATAAATCGTTGATATTGTCACCAACAACATCACTGCATCTGTCTGTGTCTGTCTTTGCCTGTGTCTCTCTATCTACGCTATTTCTCTGCACCTGTCTCTTTCTTTTCCTCTATTTCTGTGTGTCTGTCTCTGTCTGTCTGTCTGCCTCTCTTTGTCTGTCTCTGTCTCTCTCTCCTCTCTGTCTGTGAATGTCTCTCTGTCTCTGTCTATCTCTCTGTCTGTGTCTGTCTGTGTCTGTCTATCTGTCTGTCTGTCTCTCTCCGTCTCTCTCTCTCTCTTAGTCTTTCTCTGTCTCTCTCTCTCCACTCTGCTTATGTCTGTGTCTGTCTCTCTGTCTTTCTCTCGCTTCCTTTGTATGTATGTTTTATTCTTAGATCAACCCAGATAAACGATATACAGTCCGCTGTTTTCATATTACGAGGCATAAACGAACTGCCTTATAAATCCCTATTTAACGCTAAAATCTTTTCCCGACGGTAACATTGCCATTGGCAACGCCTCCCGCAGCATCCGCAACCTCATCCCTTACCCTTAGCAACCGGACCAGCGCCACCTAGCGCTCTCCAGAAACAACGTTTTAAATTCCTGGTCACCATGGCAACGGTTTTAGCTGGCGGACGATGACCAGCAACACTCTGCTCTGAATGCTAATAGGTCAGCGCTGAGGTAATACTACGGGTGCTGTCAACGACTGCTCGGAGCAGACTCTGAGTTTTATGGTTTACTCCGAGAGGATTAGATTGGATAAGGCTTTGATAGACTTGATTTTATTACTTTCTTCTGTGTTTCTTTATTTTTAAGAGCTGTCATAATATGTAATTATGATAGCATGGCGTTCATTTTGATCAGAGAAAGAAAGCACCGCATAGACAAACGGTCATAAGCCATACTATAATATATTTCCAATAAAAACTATGTTCACATTGGTAAAGTTAATTAAAACATCCGCTATGGTGAACCACGAAGGCGACCTATTCCAGAATAAGCACAAACCAGAACTCGCAATAGTTCCATTCTATTCTATTTACGGACTTATAAAGCGCCTCTCACAGTACAACCTAATCAGAAGCGCTTCCAGTGCGAAGGGCCCCTCGAAAAAAGAAAAGTCTTAAGAGAACGAGCAGAAACAGTAGTGCCACTACATAACATCACAGCTCGAGTTATAGTAGGAAGGTCATTCCACAGCAGAGGGCCAACAGGCACGATGCTGTACTTTGTCAGTCCGAGACCGAGGAACTAAAAGATCATGATGGTCTAAAGAGCGTAGAGGACGTCCAGAAGTAGCTGATATTGATAAGCTCACAGAGGTAGCGTGGAGCTTGACCCAAAAACGTTTTACACGTAAGAAAGAGAATTTTAAGCTGAATTCGAACAGTTAAGGGAAGCCAATGATGGTGTTCAGTCATGAAAGTTGAAATATTGGAAAAACGTGGAAGGCGGGCGATCAAACGAGTTGCTTCCTAGTCCCACACGAGGGCTGGACACCTGCTTATGGCTGCCGCTTCTTTGTGATTAAATTATTATTACTATTTCTTATTATTACTTCTTATGGTTTATTTTATAATCAATTTGTGCGTTTGCTAATGGAGTATTAAAGGCTATACCTACTTACTTACTTACTTACTTACTATACTTACTTACTTACTTACTTACTTACTTACTTACTTACTTACTTACTTACTTATTTACTTACTTACTTACTTACTTACTTACTTGACTAATGGCTTTTTAACACGGCCGCTAACATAATAATTATATAAGACGTCAATCGATGGCTGCTTAAAGTGACAATCAAAAGCAATCAAAAATCATAATCCGTTTTGTCAGCTAGGTTTGACTCCGACAGATCATTGTATCCATACATACATGTAGGACACGGTGGCCGATTGCTTTAAACCACTCTCTTTAGACACCTTTAAAATGTCGTCAACATATGCTATATAGGTATGAAGCACCGCAGTCAAATGATTCGCTCTAGTCGATTGTTTCTCTCGGTATTATGGTTATTCTATAAGCCAGTTCAGCATTAAATTTAATTAGCAATACGCATGCGCAGCCCTTTCAGTTTTACTTCCGGGGTGAAGGTCACCGTTCACAAACAAACAGAATGATGCCGTAAGCGACGTTGTTATGATCTAGTTTTGACGCAAATATTTGATATTATTCGTTACTAGTTTATAGAAAATTTCTGTATATATTATAGATCATAAACTAGATCATAACAACGTCGCTAACGGCAGCATTCTGTTTGTTTGTGAACGGTGACCTTCACCCCGGAAGTAAAACTGAAAGGGCTGCGCATGCGCATTGCTAATGCTGAACAGGCTTATTCCATTGCATTCTATTTACGGATTTACCAGGAAGGTCATTCCAAAGCAAAGGGCTTACAGAGACATAGGCACGATGCTGTGCTGTGGCAGTCCGAGACCGAGGTACAAGAAGGTCATGATGGTTAAAAGAGCGGAGAAGACGTCCAGAAGTAGCTGAGATAGGCCGCCTGATAACGTCATAGTAGCTCGTCGCGTCAACCCATTTAATAATAAACTGTCAGAGCTTAGACAATTTTTTCCTAGCTGTTACCTGTAACAAGTTGCGACCTGTCAGCTTGGTGTTGTGAATAAACGAAATTGATTGATTGATTGATTGTGTTCCATCTTTCAACGGAACATACTCGGAGTAAACTCCGACGATGTCCGGAGCAGCCGTAGACCACGTCCAAATGAATCTCTCGGCAGATGACCGCGTTGCTAGTGGTAACGTGGAGTTAATAATGTTCGTGGCGCCACCTGGGCAATGTCTGTATCAGTGACGACTGTCGAAACTGCTAATCGTACAAATTGGCCGAGAGATGGCGCCAAGACATCGAGATTTTCCGGTGTGAGATTGTCATTCGGATATCCGACCTTTATGTCGATCGCCTGGAACAATCTCACCCGGTGCAATACAGTGTGGCTTCAATTTATCTGAAAGCGTAACTAAAACCGGTTAATGTTATCCTTGTTGCTTAGTGACTATGATTGGCTTAGGTCATTTGAGTGGAATAAACTAAAACCGATCTTCCAGTGCTGGATTTATTACAGGGACACACAAGGTCTTGATTAATGGTTGATGCTAAACACCTTTATAATAGATTCCACGGAATCTATATAAGCTGAGGACTGTAGGAAACTAACGAGTCGCCTGATGAGTCCGAGAAGCGTGTATTAAATCATAATAAAAACAATAAATGAAATAATCTGACAGCCGAAATGGAGGGGCGATGTTTAGATCTAATAGGGAAGTTCTTCTAACGTTGTTAAAATATTATGTTATAATAATAATATTCTTGCTTATTAATTCAAACAGACACATAAGCAGTACGATTACAAGTCATAGTATGAAAGTATGATTACAAGTTATTACAGGAATCGAATTTAACTGTAAGCCAGCAATGCAAGGCGCGTGGCTGCCATACAGTGACAGTCCTATGCCCGAGCTCGCTAAACTTTACCATCCTAGGAGGGAAACATCATTGCACAGCTTAACGACTTATTATGACATCAAAGTCCGTTGACTACACGCTTCGTGGTATCTACTGGCATTTGAACGAAAATTGTAAATATATAATTTCTGAAAGAAACGATTTAAAGGTGTTTGTAAATGCTTCATATAGGACTCTAACCATAGTTCTTATGACACAGATGCGTTAAACAGCAGCTAACCAACCATGAAGAGCGTGACAAGTCTTTAATATTCTATGTCAATACCATGATGAGCTAACTATAGGGACAAAGGAGGCCATGGCCTATAGGGACAAGCGAGGCCATAGTCAACAGGGAAAAGGGGCCATAATAACCTATTGGGACGGAATATCCAGATATCAGTTAAACAGACAAATCAGAAAATAAAATAAAAAGAACCAATAGTAAAAACAAAGTTTTTACTATATCCATCTAGTATCCTATAATCCGTCATATTAAGCAGTTACCTCTACAAATATATAGCATTTTACAACATAGCGTCCGTGTAATCAGGCACCGCACCCGTTATTGTTGCAGCCAATCACAACGGTGGCCAATCACAACGGTGCGTATCGGAAAAGGGGATTCCCCGATTCGAAAAGTTTAGTCCCCGATTCTATAAGCTAGCCTCTTTTTGGGGAGGTGAAATTTTGATAGAATGAAGTGTGTGCGAGGGCGGGTCTATCTGCCAAGTTTCACGACGATTGAATGATTGTAAGTGATCGAACTAGTCGTCGCAAGATTTGACTTTTTGCCTGTGGCTCAATCAATCAAGCAAACATTCAAGCAAGATTCCCGCAAGTTAAACTAGATGGATAAAAATGAGCTCTAAATCTAATTTAATACTACGGGCGAGAGGATAATAAACGGGTGTTATAATGTTATTATAATGATGTGATATTAACCCGGTGGTTTAGAGTTGAGTTTTTTACTGGTTTCTTCGGTACTGTCTGGGTTTTTCATTAAACAACTATGAAAAATAAACTTGTAGAACACAAGGGCGGACACGTAGCCTAAGTACGATTGAAAGAGCAATCATAGAGAGAAGGATGGCTTCATTTAGGTCGAGAGAAAGATTTGTCTATATTATATTCGTTTATTGAGAAAACAATATGACAGAAACGCAGAAATGCTTACATGAGTGATAACAATCTAGCAGCCTCCGTAATTAGCTACTTCGTCTTTCCTTGCCCGTTTTCCGCAGGCGTTTGAAAACCATTCTTTTCGATCGTGTTTTGGTGTTGTCAGATCGGGAGCACCTCTGAGGAGTATTTCTTGAAGTGGCGCTATATAAATTTACGATTACGATTACGATAATGGATAATTAAAGTCAATTAGATAATTTTACAATAAACTAGTAAATATTTTTATATAAGGATCCGCGAATAAATTGAGTTGTCTTTGGGTGGGAGAGTATGGTTGTGTTCCTAGGTCTTAATTGGTGAGAGGAGAGGGGTCAGAGTGGAGGTAGGAGTTGGTGAAGTACATGCTTGGGGTTGTGTAATATGGAGAAAAGAAGTTTCGCATCGGCTATATTGGCAAATTCAGAGACTGTTAGAAAGGAATGCTCTTGGTAACCTAGGCGTTTGGCTCTTTTTAGGAGTTTTTCCAGGCGTTCTTTGTCTGCCCATCACTGTTTCCACTCTCAAGTTTTGGAAAAACTTAGACCTTTCCTCGAAAAAAAACATGGACAGGTTTTATTTTAAGGAATATAAATTATGGAAATTAGTTCAACTTAGGTCTAATTTTGAAACACAGTAGTACTACACGAAAAATGACGTCATCCATATATTGTGGATCCTAGAGCGTATATTATTGTCGGTTTTTTTATCGCAAACATAGATGGTGTTGATAAATGTAATCACGTTCTGCGCGTGCGAGTAATTAGTTTCAGTGAAGTGCAGAATGTGGAGCGCCTATTTTGTGAAACTGCCTAAAATAAATTTAAGTAAGCCTAATATTTTTGAAATTGCTGAAAATGTACGTTTTTGACACGCACAAACTTCTATGAAAACACATAGACTTTGGGTCAGAACGAAAAGCATAGATCTTGATGGAATAACCTAGGAACGGCAACACTGCCGCCCATATTAGGCCTATAGTGCTTTCCCCGTTTTGGAACAATGACGAATCACGCCCTGGGTAGGTGACGTAAAGCTATCTTAAAAGTAATAAGCATCGGTTGAATGTGGAATTAGGATTGGAACAAAGGTATCGTGTTGGCATTAAAAGATATAACAGATGGTCATGGAGGTGCCATCATTTCATGGCGTGAGTTGTCCCTTGTGCCTGCTCGCCCTTGCACCACGCGTGGTTTACCGCTTTTTCCGTGCGACATGCGGCGCCGATGTCCTGCGAGAAATCAGCGAGATCTCGCAGCGACGAACGAGAAATCTCGAGAAGGAGAAAGAAGAAGAGGAGGAAGATGAGGATAAAGATGAGGAGTAGGTGGAGAGGAGGAGGAGGAGGAGGATAAAGATGAAGAGGAGGAGGAGTAGGTAGTGGTGAAGGAGGAGCAGGAGGATGAAAAGGAGAATGAAGATGAGGAGGAGGAGGAGGAAGTTTAGGGTTAAGACGAAGAGTAAGATCAGGAGGATAAGGAGCAGGATGAAGATAAAGATGCAGAGGAGGAAGAGGAGAAGGAAATGGAAGAGAAGGAAAAGGAGAATTAAGATTAAGAGGGGTGGAAGATGAAAAGGAAGAGGAGAAAGAGGAAGATGATAAGGAAAAGGAAAAGAAGGAGGAGGAAGAGGAGAATATAGAAGAGGAGGAGTGGAAGAGATGGTGGAAGAGGAAGAGGAGTAGAGAGAGGAGGCGGAGGATGAAGAAGAGGAAGAACAGAAGGTGAAAAATAGATGGAGGAAAAGAGGGAGGATAAAGAAAGGGGAAAGAGGATAAACGGAGGAGGAAGAGGAGTAAGAAAAGCAGACTGAGGGTAAGGTCGTTTACCCTCTGAGGCACCCGACGCCCGTTTCATTGACGGGGGTCGTAAACGACACAAAATCGATATTACTTGTGTCCACACCCTATCAGATCTCAGTTAATGCCTCTCTCCGAGTATCTTCCCTGTCTGTCTTTGGCTGTCTGTCTTTGTCTGCCTCTTTGCATGTGGCACTGTGCGTCCGTGTCTGTGTGAGTATGTGTGTATCTGGCTGTGTGCGTATCATTGTCCTGTTGCCTGTGTTTTTTGTCTGTCTGTCTGTCTGTCTATCTTTGTGCCTGTCTGTATTTGTGTCGGTCTATCTTTGTTTCTTTACCTGTCGGTATTTTCGTCAGTGTCCGTGTATGGAAGTGTCTCTCTGGCTGTATCTGTGCATCGTTGTCTGTCTGTTTGTCTACCTGTCTGTGTGCCTGTCTGTGTGCCTCTCTGCCTCTCTGGCTCTGTGTTTGACGATGAAGGGGAAGAATTCCTCTGGAGCAACTGTGGGTGTTTTGTCGGAAATATTGGAGGGTGGAGTTATGCGCCACTGAGAGGGATAAGGAGACGCTTACGTTGAGGCTAATGGCCTCCGAGGTGAGGCACAGTTCGACCGTGCAATCTATTTCGATTTAGCATGACGGGATCTGGTTCCGAACTGGCGTCACAGAGGTGAAAAGCCGATGCATCAACAACTCTTCCGCTGAGACACATCAGGGGAAGTGGGCATTGCTCGCAGAGAGAGGGAGAGAGAGAGAGAGAGAGAGAGAGAGAGAGAGAGAGAGAGAGAGAGAGAGAGAGAGAGAGACAGAGACAGAGACAGAGACAGAGACAGAGACAGAGACACAGAGACAGAGACAGAGACAGAGACAGAGAGACGGGAGAGACAGAGACAGAGACAGAGACAGAGAGAGAGACAGAGACTTGAGAGACAGAGACAGAGACAGAGACAGAGACAGAGACAGAGACAGAGACAGAGACAGAGACAGACAGAGACAGAGAGTAACGGAGGAGACAGACAGAGACAGACAAAGAGACAGACTGACAGACAGTGACAGACAGACAGACAGATAGATAGATTGACAGACAGACAGACAGAGACAGAAACAGGGAGAGATGACAGAGAGAGACAGAGAGAGACAGAGAGAGACAGACAGACATAGACAGACAGAGTTAGAGACAGAGACAGAGACACACAGAGACAGAGACAGACAGAGACAGAGACAGCCGACGCAATTTTGAACATTTGATGCCAAATGGAGTACGTTTTTGGCTCTAATTTATCTCAAATATTTTCACCAATGATTTCGATATAAAAGTACCTAAACAATCTAGATCCGTGGAAAAAATATGACTATATTGTATGAATAACTTAAACTGAGATTTCAGGTTTTAGAAGAACACCATTCGCAGCATTAAAAATTAACATTTCCGCATAATAGGCTTCTACCGCGAGCCTTAGTCGAATTTTAAAAAGCGAGATAAGTAAAGTTTTTAGAGTGAAATTATACAGCAACATTCTGCACTGAATTCTGATAGACTTGAGTTTAGCAGTGCTGCTTTAGCCTGACCCTTTATTTTATTAGCAGCAAGGCCAGCGATTTGTTGTGGCGGGAGGGACTTACTAGAACGTCCGAGTGGGGGGAGGGTGCGAACTGCGAGCGCGGAAGGCAAGAAGCTCCCTAACGACTAAGGGTACGGGGGAGCGTAAGCTCCCCCGACGCAATTTTGATACCAAATGGAGTGCATTTTGGTCTCTTGTTTACCTCAAAATTTTCAAAAGTTGGGGACTGTCACAACCTGTTCAAAAGTTGGGGACGCGTCCCACGGGCCTCATAGGGTGGTTGCGCCTATAGTCAGAGCTACATTTTGCCATAGGAATGGTGAGAATTGTTCGAAATGATTAAACACCTCTTTTAAGCATGAAATTCGCTCTATATCCACAGCAGCGGCGCGATACTGTTTTAGAATATTTCAAGGGTCCGTAACTAGTCAACTGGAGAGGTTTAAGAGACTGTATCCTTCAATAGAAACGTTTAGAACTGTTCGAAGTAGTTTTGTCGACGTCAGCGGCCTTCGTTGTCATAAGATGTCGTTAAAATCTGCATCAATCAACCTATAGCGTAATTACTTATATATAACAAATATGTGCATTAAGTCAAACTCAAAAGGTGAGTACGGGTTCGATCTCTCTGAGACGGTCACTGTGTACGGACCTTGAGCAAATCCTTCACTTACAATTGCTCAGCGCCATTGTTGATGTATCTATATTATAAATAACAGTCACCACGCGAGAGGTGAGGTACTGCCTAATACAGACAGACAGACAGACAGACAGACAGACAAACAGACAAACAGACAAACAGACAGACAGATAAATATATAGATAGACCGATAGATGGATAGATAATAAGACGATTTATATCTATTTATCTGTGTACCGGTTATCCGTCTGTCTGTGTGTCTTGTCTGTCTGTCTGTCTGTCTGTCTGTCTGTCTGTCTGTCTGTCAGAATAGGAACTGATGTCAGCTCGGCGTGCCGCTGTTGAGACTCTCTTTAGAGGCGCTATGTAAATCTGTGATTGCAATAAGTGAAAAGCTACATGGACTGGGAAAAGATACATGGACTGGGAAAAGATACATGGACTGGGAAAAGATACATGGACTGGGAAAAGATACATGGACTGGGAAACAGAGTAAAACGAAATTGATTGGAGGATTTGAATGAATGATTGATTTGATTCGATTGTCTGCTTGATTGTCTGATGGATGTTTTATCGATTGATTGATTTGATTTGATTGATATGATTTGATTGACTGATTGATGAATTTATTTTATTGATCACTGATTTATTTATCTATTGAGTAATGTCGTGATCTCAATTGGTTTCAGATTTCCCGAGACTCATAATATCTTTGGAACAGATACAAACCGTTCGCCAGATGGAGCCACCCAGACCAACCACGTCCTCGCCATTTCTCGACTGGTAGGATCACACCATGTCGTTCTTTTCATTGCAGCCTTTGCAGGGCAGTGTTTCCCAAGCAAGAGCGTTACTTTGCTCCACAAAA